>CM056727.1:122253858-122318858 GCA_029844215.1 Przewalskia tangutica
AAAAGCTCGTAGTTGACTTTGGGACGGGTCGGCCGTCCGCTCACTTGTACATCGGCCATCTCGCCCCATCACGCGATGCGCCTCCTGCCTTAATTGTCCTTGGCCGCCTCCTGTCAGCATTTTGAAGAAAGTAGAGTGCTCAAAGCAAGCCTACTCTCATATACATTAGCTTTTGATAACATTATAGGTTTTCGGTCCTATTACTTTGGCCTTCGGATCGGAGTAATGATTAATGCGACACGGCATTCGTATTTCATAGTCGAGGTGAAATTCTGGATTTATGAAAGACGAACAATCGCGAAAGCATTTGCCAAGGATGTTTTCATTAATCAAGAACGAAAGTTGGGGGCTCGAAGACGATCAGATACCGTCCTAGTCTCAACCATAAACGATGCCGACCAGGGATCGACGGATGTTGCTTTTAGGACCCCGCCGACACCTTATGAGAAATCAAAGTTTTTGGGTTCCGGGGGGAGTTTGGTCGCAAGGCTGAAATTTAAAGGAATTGATGTATGGCACCATCAGGAGTGAGCTCGCGCTTAATTTGACTCAACACGGAAATTTACTGTGTCCGCATACAAGGATCGACAGATCGAAAGTTTTTTTTTTTGGGTAAATAAATAATATATTGCAAAAATCAGAACATAAAATCGTTCGTTGAGGGATCTCAAGCCTCAACGTAAAACAAAGCAATAAAAGATAAACTCAGGGGGGGGGGGGGCGGGGTACACTCAAACGGTGTAGGTACATGAGGGGAATAATCTGAAAATTACACGATATGTTGCTAGCTTAACTTTTGCAATAACATCATCCTCTGTCAAGATGGTCCCATCAAAGATCAACGCATTCCGAGCCCTTCAGATCTCAAAAACAACTACGCAAAAGGCAAAAAGGACAACCCTAGACCTCATACTCGTACCGCGATGCTCCTTCTTTATCCACTTTAGAGTGCTCTCAACTGTGCACATCTCCCTTCGAACTCCCAGCCATTGCCGAATGCTTCTCCAAATCGTGCCCGAGAATGGACAGGCAAAGAATAAGTGAGGCCGCGTCTCATTAGCCTGCTTGCAGAACCCGCAACTAACATCATCGAGATTAAGATACGAAAGTGTATCCCTAGTAGCTAAACGTCTCCGATAAGTGAGCCAAACCGTGAATGAGTACTTGGGCGGGATGAATCCTTTCCAAATCTGAGACATCCAGGGCTTGCGTTCTCTCCGGATACGCAGGACATCATAAACAAGTCCCGTGTCTAATCTTCCACCAACACAGCACCTCTCTAAGCCCGAAATAACAGCCCCCTGACTACCGAATATCTCTATAAATCTGTCCCGAATACCACATAACTTCTTGAACAACAGAGAGTCCTCATGATCCATATTGACTGACCTCTCAAGTAGTAAGTATTCGCCCACTTCACCCATAGAGAATCCGTGTTCCTGTGAAATAACCAAATGGACCGAGAGAGGAGAGCACGGTTCCAAACTTTGATGTCCATGAGACCTAGTCCATCTTCCGCTTGCGGCACACATACCTCATCCCATGCGACACGGGGTGATCTCCCTCCCCACAAGAACTGAAGACAGGCAGAACGTACCTTATTTAGAACCGTGGTATGAAGCGGAAAAGCACGGAACCAAAATCCTTCAACACCCTGAATAACTGATCGAATAAGCTCAAGCTTCCCGGCGTAAGAGAGCGAGTAATGCCCCCATTTCCGTATGTACCCGGAGATGGCATCAGTGAGGGGGGCAAACTACCCTACAGAAACTGAGAGCGGAGCCAAAGGGACCCCCAGGTAGCGTACGGGAAATGACCCATCCGAAAACCCAACTCTGTCAATGATCCTGTCTCGGCTCAAACCGTGTACACCCGCCAAGTAGATAGATGATTTGGCGGGGTTCAGGGACAGCCCAGAAACCGCCTCCAAGTTCTCAAGACACTCCATAAGTACCGCAACCGAAGTATCATCCCCCCTAGCAAAGAGCATGAGATCATCCGCAAAGGAAAGATGGGAAAGACCCAGGCTACCACACTTAGGATGATAAGAGAATCCTGAGTTTGTAGTCTTCAATTTCAATAACCTTGAGAAGAACTCAATGCAAAGAATGAAAAGTGTAGGGGACATAGGATCTCCTTGTCTCAAGCCACACTCCCATTTAAAGTAACCATGCAATTCTCCGTTAATGGAAATAGAGAAGGAAGGCGTAGTGACACACTCCATGATCCATCTCACGAATCTATCCGGGAACCCAAGGCCACGCAAAACCGAATCAAGAAACCCCCATGAAACCGTGTCGAATGCCTTACGGAGATCAACCATTAGCATACACCTTGGAGAAGTCCGAGTTCTATTATACCCTTTCACGAGCTCTTGAGCAATAAACACATTATCCACCAAGTTCCGTCCTTGTACAAACACTTCTTGACACTCATTAATGATAGTAGGCATAATGGTGGCCATGCGGTTGGCAAGAATTTTTGT
The DNA here is from genome assembly GCA_029844215.1 of Przewalskia tangutica. NCBI lineage: Eukaryota > Viridiplantae > Streptophyta > Magnoliopsida > Solanales > Solanaceae > Przewalskia > Przewalskia tangutica. The sequence continues at coordinate 122,256,344 of CM056727.1, forward strand.
AATGATCTTGTAAACCACATTTGTGAGGCCAATCGGTCGGAAGTCACTTACCTTCGGACTAGTATCCGTTTTCGGAAGAAGAGCAATAATTGTGTGATTCAACTGCTTCAACAGAACACCCAACGTGAAGAACTCACGGACACCCCGGACTACATCATGGCCGACTTCTTTCCACCGTGACTTGAAGAATGCCGAGGAGAAACCATCCGGGCCCGGAGCCTTGTCATTGCCAATATCGAATAGTGCATCATGAACTTCCTTCTCAGAAACGGCTTGCAAGAGGACACTACGGTCATCATCTCCTAGTTTTGGCCCCGAATCAAGGACATTGGGGTCTATAGGAGCCGTATTCCACGGGGTACCAAACAGGTTCTTGTAGAAATCAACAAGCAAATCCGCCACTTCCCCGGGAGAGGAGGTGGCCGTACCATCATCCTTAACAAGATAAGAGATAACATTCTTCACATTATTCGTCTTGATCATGTTGTGGAAGTACTTAGAACTCCTGTCACCTTCCACCAAGTGTCTACATCTAGCTTTTTGTCGAAGGAAGTGCCTCTCTGATTCGAGCAAGGAAGCTGCTTTAGTTCTCAATACACCAACCTTAGCTTTCAACTCCTCATTAGACGGGTCACCCATGTGCTCATCAATAGCATGTTTGAACTCCAAATTAGCTGCATTAGGTTTTTGAGCGATACTACCAAAAGCATTAGCATTCAATTCACGTAGTGGCTTCTTCAAAGACTTTAACTTCATGGCCAAGACATACTTAGCAGACCCAACAACATATTGCTTCCAACAAGAGTCTAAGATACCATCAAAGGAAGGATGCGTAAGCCACATGTTTAAGAACTTGAAAGGACGATTACCTTTAGTAGTAGATGTAATCACGGACGTTATCACTGGACAGTGATCCGAAACCGGCTCCATGGGCAGGAAAGTAGCCGAGCATTCCAAGCTTAAGTCACTCCAATACTGATTCATCAAGACTCTATCCAATTTATACCAAATTGAGCCATTCGTCCAAGTGAAGAAAGACCCTGAAGCAGGAGCATCGGAGAGACCATGCGCCATCATAAAATTACCAAGATCTCTTAGCACATAAGTCGAGAGAGGCGGACCCCCCACCTTGTCCTGTATAGAGCAATAAGAATTGAAATCACCTTGAATCATCCATGGTTCCGCAATACCAGTACCCAGTTGGGTTAGATGGTCCCAGAGCTTCCTTCTTTCCGTGACGCTATACACCGGATATACAAAAGTGACAAAGAAGGACACTTGAGTTACGCTGCAACGTGCGCGGACATGAACATGTTGTGAATCCATTCCAATCACCTCACAGCCTACTCTAGACGGATCCCAGAGGAGTAACATTCTTCCACCATCAATGAAGTCAATATTCGAACAAGATTTCCATGCGGGAAATTTTTGCGAAGGAAAAGTCTGAAGTCTTGTTCTAGTGAACTTTGTTTCAATCAAACATGCCATTGCCACCAAATGCTGCTGCGCAAGCCTACACACTAGAGATTGTGTGGCTGCCCTATCCAGACGTCCGCAAAGACCCCGGACATTCCAACATAGAACTTTCATCTAGCAACAAAGGAGGATTCATAGGCTCCTCCGCGCCCTGTACTGACTGTCTTGCCTTTATTCTTCCTCGAAGTGACTTCCTACCATCCATCCTTATCCGGCCATGCCCATCACGTCAGCACTAGCTCCCGCTCTTCCAATTATAACCGGGCTAGAGGGCATGTTAGAGATCCCTCTAGTCTGATCCGCAACGACCCTCTCCTGACTTCTAACACCACTACCAGTGGCATTGGTCTCATTCTGCCCCCTTACAACCCGCAAGCTAGTACTGTTCTTCTGGCCCGCCATCAATGACATATCTAAGTTCAGAACTTCTCCGACACTTCCGGGAGTATGCGTCTGATTCTGGACTTGTGTAGTAGCTCTGTTAGAAGATACACTCTTTGAAACCTGTGGTATGAAGAGGGGATTCAAGTGTAGTGACGCGGCATGAGCCGCAGCCTCGATTCTGCCCGTATCTCCGCCAGTTTGAGGGTAATTCTTCAAGTTCTGTGGACGAGTGATTTCCGCAGTCTCAGCTTCCTTCAACAGCTTCTTACACTTCAAATGATTATGGCCGAAAGTAGAGCAGTGATAGCAATAATCCGGGTAGTTCTCATACTTAACTTTCTGGACATACCTCCTATTCTCCGGCAGACGCACACCAAACTCCATTACCGGCTCCTTACTAACATCGATATATATCAAGACTCTTGCATAATTCATTTTAGTTCTGTCCTTAGTGAATTGATCTGTATATAGCGGCTTACCTATACGTGATGCAATTTTACTAAGGCCGGAAGCACTCCATACTGAGAGAGGGACATCACGTAACTCCACCCATACCAGAATATTCAAGAACAGATCATCCGTAAGTTGCACCCCCTTCTCAACCAATTTAAGCATCAATGTCTTGCCATAGACCATATATGGCCCCCCATGAAATACCTTTGTACGATCCTCCTCTGTCATGAACCTGAAGATCGTCCATCCTCAACCATAAGGTATGATTCTACTCTTTACCCCCCACTTCTTGATAATAGAGTTAAGTGCATCTCTACCAGGGAACGGCCCCGTGAAGCATCCAATAAGACAGTATCCCCATGTTTCGACAAAAGGAACTTCATCAGTGCTGTCAAGTTCTACATCTTCACCCTCTTGTTCAATGAATTGTAGTTTCATACCCTTCTCCTCCAGCCGCGAGCCCGCAAACATTCCGGCATAAGTTTTCTTTGTATTGTTAGCACCTTTGTGTACAATATCCTCAGTAGGTCCAGTCGTATCTATTGCCATTCCCATGTGTTGATCATCACAATTCGGTGATAGGTGACCCATATCCTGTCTCTGATCCGACCCGCCATGACCCGCAATGGGCCCATTGGCGCCAATATGGCCCAACTTTGCACTCACCACGTTGAGCCCAGGAGTCGTGTCTTTCCGCCTCGGCCCAGTACTATTCCTTTGACCCATACGCTCCGTACCTGTCTCTGATCTCTGATCCGACCCGTCACGACCCACTTGACCCGCAATGGGCCCGTGAGCACCAATGTGGCTCAGAATTTCGTTGACCACGCTGAGCCCAGGAACCGTGTCCTTCTGTCTCGGCCCAGCACCTTTCCCCTGGCCCATGAGCTCCATACCCGACCCGTGACAGCCGTCTTGCCCCGCCTTCAACCCTGGGCCCACAGAGTGGCCCGCAATCAACCCTAGGGTTTCTCACGCCGCCGCCACCCCACTTGACGCCGCCGCCGCACCGCTTGAACCAGATCCCGTCGGAATCACACCGGCAAGATCAAGAATTGTATTCTTTGCAATAGAACCATCTACCTCCCCGTTATCATTGATAAAAACGTTCATGCTATCCATACTTGTAGTATTATCCGTAATACTACCTCCACCATGGACATCAAGGCTCACCGCGCACCTATCATTCATATTACCTTCCGTTCCTTGAATATTCCCGTCATGAACATTCAAAGTAACCAAACTACTAGTCGAGGCAAAACTTGGAGCAAAAACCACTGGTGCGGCCACCGACATAGTCGAGGGGTCGGCACCACCAACGACACCGTCTAGTTCACCATTAACACCCATGTTTTCTACGCTCTTACCCCAGTCATGTATCATCTTCAGAGTAGTATCATCAACAACCTTGTCAAGTAGAACACGCCTGTCCGGCGCGACATGCACCATAACCGTCGGATCCGCAACTCCGGGCACCAAGTTCTCACCTACAATCGTCGGATATGTACTCACCTTTTTCTTTTTCTTAGACTTAACTTTCATCGAAGTTCCACCATCATTAACACTAGGAACGCTCTTTATCTTGCCCATGACATGAGACATGACAAACAATTATCAAATGACTCAACCGCGAAACCGAATGAAGGAAAAACTCACGAATCTTGAAGTTCTTTAATATTAGATGAGTATTGTTATAGATGAACAATAAACAACTTAAAATAACCGTAATATGAAGCTTTAAATATCCTCAAAAGTCAATTGTTGAACGTGTTCTTGAATTCTTGAATTAATTCTTGAATCTTGAATTAATTCTTGAATCTTGAACACCAAAACCGCACGGGTATCTCAAACAAACAAGGAGAATATTGAATCACTTCTTGAGTCTTGAATATTGCACGAATTCTTGAACCCTAGAATCCGAAAATATCCGCCGAAAACCATGCAATTACGCGCCTCCGCCGTACCAAACCAAACAGGGAAAAAACTATATCAATCTATAAGCAATCAATCCCGTGATATAGGGAAGGAAAACGTGAAGATTCCGTGACAAATTGAAGAGGAAAATAAAGAGAAAGAGACGATTTGTGTAAGCCCTAGCCGAAACGTTGAGAGCGTTTTGTCTAGTGAGAAAACTTCTCTCTAACTTACTACTGAGAGCTCTTTCTTGATTCTATGGGTGGTGGTGCATGTCCGTTCTTAGTTGGTGGAGCGATTTGTCTGGTTAATTCCGTTAACGAATGAGACCCCAGCCTGCTAACTAGCTATGCGGAGGTATCCCTCTGCGGGCCGCCTTCTAGGGACTACGCCTTTGTGCCGCGGAAGTTTGAGGCAATAACAGGTCTGTGATGCCCTTAGATGTTCTGGGCCGCACGCACGCTACACTGATGTATTCAACGAGTTTATAGCCTTGGCCGACAGGCCCGGGTAATCTTTGAAATTTCATCATGATGGGGATAGATCATTGCAATTGTTGGTCTTCAACGAGGAATTCCTAGTAAGCGCGAGTCATCATCTCGCGTTGACTACATCCTTGCCCTTTGTACACACCACCCATCGCTCTTACCGATTGAATGATCCGGTGAAATGTTCGGATGGCGGCGACGCGGGCGGTTCGCTGCCCGCGACGTCGCGAGAAGTCCATTGAACCTTATCATTTAGAGAAAGGAGAAGTCATAACAAGGTTTCCGTAGGTGAACCTGCGGAAGGATCATTGTCGAAACCTGCGCAACAGAATAACCCGCGAACACGTTTTAACGCCGGCCGCGGGCGGGCGATTCCGCCCCGCCCGCTGCCTCTCTCCGCCTTCGGCGAGCGCGCGACGGGTGACCAACGAACCCCGGCGCAGAAAGCGCCAAGGAATACTTAAATTGACAGCCCGCCTCCTAGCCCAGCGTGCAGCGACATAGGCCGACGGGCAGCAACCTAGGCCAATGTCCTAGACCCACGTGCTGCGACATATGCCGACGTGCAGCGACATAAGCCGACGTCCTAGGCCAAAATGGGGTGACGCGCTGAAACATAGGCCGACGTCTTAGCCCGGCGTGTAGCGACATAAGCCGACGTCCAAGGCCAAAATTGGGCGACGCGCTGAAAATAGGCCGACGTCCTAGCTCGGCGTGTAGCGACATAGACCGACGTCCTAGGCCAAAATGGGGCGACGCGCTGAAACATAGGCCGGCGACCTAGCCCGTTGTGAAGCGACATAGGCCGACGTCCTAGGCCAAAACGGGGCGACATAGGCCGGCGTCCTAGGCTAAAATGGGGACGAGCTGAAACATCGGCCGACGTCCTAGCCCGACGGGCAGCGTCATAGGCCGACATGCAAAGTGAACATGCTTGTGCTTGACTTGTTAAGCATACATTCACAATCAAAAGAACGTATAATATGAAAAATGAGGCTATGTTTTTCAGTCCACATGTGCCCAACAAAGAACTTGAGACATATGCACCAAATAGTCCCGCCGTCTATTATGAACGTTTTCACCAATGAGTGATCCCCATTAGTTTTTTTATATAAAAATGTTAATTTCAACCTTTCCAAGTCATTTATGAATGCACTAGATCCGTTTCGCGCATGTTGGCACACATAACGCCCATTATGATTCTCTGGCATAAACATGTCTGCTCCTGGCACTTGGATATTTTTTTAAAGCATATATAAGGGGGTAGAGGTGTTGAAGGCACTTGAGGGCGACTTTCGTTTTTGGTGGACATGTCGTCGGCGCGTAGTTGGGGGCACACTTGTGGCACGCATGGGCTCATCCCGTGCTACGCTACCGGCGTCCTCCGAAAAACACCGCCGATGACAACTCACCGGGCGCTGAAGCGGGCGTGGTCGGTCGTGACGGACTATTGACGGGACAAGGCGACGGTTTCGTGTCGTGTCGTGCGGTGAGTTCTAGTTGCTCTTCGTGGCATGCTCTAGGCGCCGAGCGCACGAGGCTCCGCCGACAACCCGTCGAGCGTCCGCTGCGGTCGGGCAGGTCGACGTGCCTTCTTCTCCTCTACCCCCCCACAGGGCGGGCTGCGGGTTATCTATCGTGTCTAGCGGGACTTGCAACATCGCAGATTGCAGCGCGCCGCATACGATGCGTCGCGCCGGGTCGTGTTCGCACGCGACGACGGGCATTTGATGTACGGGCGATGAGTGGTGTTCGCGCGCGTGGTTAGGTCGATCCTCGCCGAGCAACACCTCCTCTCCCGCGCCATCTCGGGCCGCGAGCGCCGCTGGGCTCACTCGAGTCGCTTCGTGGCCGCATACCTAATGCCCCAGATTATCACGCATAATCGTTGCCTTCTACCGTGATTCCGTGCGCGGCCGAACCGTGTTCGCCGAGTCCCGCTGGCCATCCTCGCCCGTCAGGCGATTGCGCCGTCCGCTGGACGGCGGTTCGCACTTCTGATTCGTAAACGCAGCGGTACGGGTCTTCACCGCCTCCTATCCGCTCAACGATGCTCCTTACGGATGACGGCCGCCAGGTCGACCCGCCCGCGCCTCTTTCGGGCTTGCCGGGTCGCGCGCGCGCAAACTTCACGAGGAATGCTACCGCCGATCCCGCCAAGAGTATATGCTTGTCTCAAAGATTAAGCCATTCATGTAAGTATGAACAAATTCAGATCGTGAAACCGCGAATGGCTCATTAAATCGCTTATAGTTTGTTTGACGGTATCTACTACTCTGAGCAGTCGTAGTAATTCTAGAGCTAATACGCGCAACAAACCCCGACTTCGGAAGCGGACGATTTATTAGATAAAGGTTGACGCTGGCTCGCCTGCTGTCGCGATGATTCATGATAACTCGACGATCGCACGCCATCGTGTCGCGACGCATCATTCAAATTTCTCGCCTATCAACTTTCACGATAGGATAGTGGCCTACCACGGTGGTGACGGTGATGGAGAATTAGGGTTCGATTCCGAGAGGAGCCCGAGAAACGGCTACCACATCCAAGGAAGGCAAGAGCGCGCAAATTACCTAATCCTCGACACGGGAGGTAGTGACAATAAATAATAATACCGCTCTTTCGAGTCCGTAATCGAATGAGTACAATCTAAATCCCTTAACGGCGATCCATCGAGGCAAGTCCGTGCCAACATCCGCGTAATTCCACCCAATAGCGATATTTAAGTTGTTGCGCTTAAAAACTCGTAGTTAGACTTTGATGGGTCGGCCGATCCGCCACTGTGCACGGCCGCCTGCCCCATCACGCGATGCACTCGCCTTAATTGGTCGGGTCGTACTCCCTACAGCATTTGAAGAAATTAGAGTGCTCAAAGCAAGCCTACGCCATATACATTAGTACGGGATAACATTATAGGATTTCGGTCCTATTACGCTGCCTTCGGATCGGAGTAATGATTAATGCGGACACGGGGCATTCGATTTCATAGTCGAGGTGAAATTCTTGGATTTATGAAAGACGCAACAATCGCGAAAGCATTTGCCAAGGATGTTTTCATTAATCAAGAACGAAAGTCGGGGCTCAAGACGATCAAATACCGCCCTAGTCTCAACTATAAACGATGCCACTGTGGATCGATTTAACGTTGCTTTTAGGACTCCGCCGGGAAATTATGAGAAATCAAAGTTTTGGGTTCCGGGGGGAGTATGGTCGCAAGGCTTAAACTTAAAGGAATTGACGGAAGGGCACCACCAGGAGCGAGCTCGCGCTTAATTTGACTCAACACGGAAACTTACTGTGTCCGCATAGTAAGGATCGACAGCATCGAGAGCTCTTTCGATTCTACGGTGGTGCACGGCCGTTCTTAGTCAGGAGCGATTTGTCTAGTTAATTCCGCTAACGAACGAGACCTCACCGCTAACTAGCTATGCGGAGGTATACCTCCGACCAGCCTTCTAGAGGACTACGACCTTTAGGCCGCGAAAGTTCGAGGCAATAACAGTCCGTGATGCCCTTAGATGTTCGGGTCGACGCCGCTTAATCGATGTATTCAACGAGTTTATAGCCTCGCCGATGTGCCCGTAATCTTTGAAATTTCATCGCGATGGGATAGATCATTGCAATTGTTGGTCTTCAACGAGGAATTCCTAATAAGCGCGAGTCATCACCGCGCTGACTACGCCCTCGCTTCTTTGTACACACCGCCCGCCGCCCTACCGATTGAACGATCCTGAAATGTTCGATCGCTGGCGACGCGGCGGTTCATCGCTCGCGACGACGCCGAGAAGTCCATTGAACCTTATCATTTAGAGGAAGGAGAAGTCAGAATAAGGTTTCCGTAGGTGAACTCGCAGGCGATCATTGTCGAACTCGCGCAGCGTAACGCACCCGCGAACACGTTATAACGCCGGGCCGCGGCGTGGCGACACGCCCGCCCGCTGCTTCCTCCCGCCCCCGGCGCGAAGGCGCGGCGCGATTAATCGACCCGGCGCGAAAGCGCCAAGGAATACTTAAATTGACAGCCGCCCCGCCTCGCGCTGAGGACGATGCTTCTTTTGAAATCAAACGACTTCGATAACGGATATCTCGCCTCGTGATCGACGCGAGTCCATGTCGACGACGCCGCGATACGTGGTGGTGGTTGTAACCTACCTCGAAGGCCGCGCGCAGCCGTCGCTGCTCGACTTCCGACTTCTGCGCAAGGCCACCCGACCGCGACTGTGTCAAAGCGACTACTCACGAGTTTAAGCATATAAATAAGCTGAGGAAAAGAAACTTACAAGCGATTCCCTAGTAACGGCGAGCGAATCGAATAGCTCACTTTAGAATCGCGCCCGCCGTCCGAATCAGAGTCCGAGAAGCGCCTCGCGCGGATCGCCCGTCCCCGGAAGGGGCGCCAGAGAGGGTGAGAGCCCTGCGTTCGACTGCCGCATCGCGAGGCGCCGCTTCACGAAGTCGGGTTGTTTAGGAATGCAGCCCAAATCGGGCGGTGAATTCCGTCCAAGGCTAAATACGGGCGAGAGACCGATAGCGAGCAAGTACCGCGAGGGAAAGATGAAAAGGAATTTGAAAAGAGAGTCAAAGAGTGCTTGAAATTATTGGGAGGGAAGCGGATGGGGGCCGGCGATGCGCCCCGGTCGGATGTGGAACGGCGACGAGCCGGTCCGCCGATCGACTCGGGGCGCGGACCAGCGTGGATTGGGGAGGTGGCCAAAGCCCGGGCTCTCGATACGCCCGCGAAATGCCGTCCCCTCAATTGTGGAAGGCAGCGCACAGATCCGGCTGCTTCGCATCTACGCCACGGACGCCCTGTGGCTCTATTCAACCCGTGACGTAAACACGACCAAAGAGTCCGACACGTGCGAAGCCAATCGCGAGTAAACCCGTAAGGCGTAGCGAAGTCGATCGCGGATCCTCGAGGATGCACCGACCGACCGACCTTGATCTTCGAGAAGCGGTTCGAAAGCGAGCATACCCGCTGTGACCCAAAGATGGTGAACAATGCCTAGCGGGGCGGCCGTGAGGAAACTCGCGGAGGCCCGCAGATATCGACGCAAATCGTTTGTCTGACTTAGGTATAGGGGCGAAAGACTAATCGAACCGTCTAGTAGCTGGTTCCTCCGGTTTCTTAGATAGCCGGAGCTCGCGGCGAAGTTCTATCGGTAAACCATCGATTAGAGGCCTCGGGCGCAACTCCTCGACCTATTCTCAAACTTTAAATAGTAGGACGACGTGGTCGCTTTGTTGAGCCGCGCCACTAATCAAGAGCTCCAAGTGGGCCATTTTTGGTAAGCGTAATCGTGATGCGATGAACCTAAGTCGTTACGGTACAAATCGCGCTACTAACCTAGATCCTACAAAGCGGTGTCGGTCGACAAGACAAAGCAGGACGGTGGTCATGGAAGTCGAACCGCAAGCGAGTGTGTAACAACTCACCGCCGAATTAACTAGCCCCAAAATGGATGGCGCTTGCCGCCAGAACCTACACCCGGCCGGGGAAAGTGCCGTGCCCCGATGAGGTGAGGGCGCGGTCGCCGAAAACTCGGGCGTGAGCCCGGCGGAGCGCCGTCGCGCAGATCTCGGCGGTAGTAGCAAATATTCAAATGAGAACTTCAAGGCCAAGAGGGGAAAGGTTATACGTGAACGACACTTGCATACGGGTTAGTCGATCCTAAGGGTCTGGGAACCTCGACAGATAGCGCTTGCCGCTGCAGACAAAGGGAATCGGGTTAAAATTCCCGAACCGACGTGGCGCTGACGGCAACGTTAGGAAGTCCGAGACGCCGGCGGAGCCTCGGAAGAGTTATCTTTTCGCTTAACACCGCCCACTCGAAACGGCCACCGAGGTAGGTGGTCTAGCGACTGGAAGAGCACCGCACGTCGCGTGGTGTCCGGTGCGCTCCCGGCGGCCCCTGAAAATATGGAGGACCGAGTACCGTCCACACCGGCCAGACTCATAACCGCATCAGTTCTAAGGTGAACAACCGTCGATGGAACAATGTAGGCGCGGAAGTCGCAAATGGATCCGTGAATCTCGAAAAGGATTGCCCGGTGGCCGGCACGGGGTCCAGCCCCAACCCGCCGGCCGTCGTGGATCGCTGAGCCGCTTCGCGGCGAGCGGTCGCCGCGCGCTACGTGACGGATCGGGAACAGCCTTCGGGCCTTCTCGCGCCGAACATCCAACTCGTAATCGTACGATAAGCGGAATCCGACTGTTTAATTAAAACAAAGCATTGCGATGGTCCCAACGGATGTTTACGCAATGTGATTTCTGCCCAGTGCTCTGAATGTCAAAGTGAAGAAATTCAACCAAGCGCGGGTAAACGGCGGGAGTAACTATGACTCTCTTAAGGTAGTCAAATGCATCGTCATCTAATTAGTGACGCGCATGAATGGATTAACGAGATTCCCACTGTCCTTGTCTACTATCTAGCGAAACCACATCCAAGGGAACGAGCTTGGCAGAATCAGCGGGGAAAGAAGACCCTGTTGAGCTTGACTCTAGTCCGACTTTGTGAAATGACTTGAGAGGTGTAGTATAAGTGGGAGGCGAAAGTGAAATACCAATACTTTTAACGTTATTTTACTTATTCTGTGAATCGAAAGCGGGGCACTGCCCCTCTTTTTGGACCCAAGGCTTGCTTTGCAGGCCGATCCGCAAGACATTGTCAAAGCGGAGTTTATCGGGCGCACATCTGTTAAAAGATAACGCAGATGTCCTAAGATGAGCTCAACGAGAACAGAAATCTCGTGTGGAACAGTAGGGTAAAAGCTCGTTTGATTCTGATTTCAAGCATTTAATACGAACCGTGAAAGCGCGGGCCTAACAATCCTTTAGACCTTCTGAATTCGCCAGAGGTGTCGTAAAAGTTACCACAGTGGATAATCGCTTGTGGCGCCTGCCGCTCATAGCGACGCTGCTGATCCTTCGATGTCGCTTCTTCCTATCATCAGGAAGCGAATTCACCAAGCGTTGGATTGTTCACCCACCAATAGGGAACGGAGCCGGGTTTAGAACGCCGTGAGACAAAGTTAGTTTTACTCATACGACAAAGGTCGCAATAGTAATTCAACCTAGTACGAGGAACCGCTGATTCACACAATCGTCATCGCGCTTGGTTGAAAAGCCGCGCGCCGGTTACCGTAGGCCGGATTATGATCAACGCCTAAGTGAGAATCCGGCCAGCGACGACGCGCTCGCGTCCGCCGCGACTCGCAGCAGGGCCTCGCCCCTGGGCGGCACGGTCGCTATTAAGTCGCCGCGCGATCGCCAAGTACAATTTCCATCGAGCGCCGGGTAGAATCCTTTGCAGACGACTAAAATACGCGACGGTATCAGAGCGCAGAGTGGCCTTGCCGCCACGATCCGCCGAGATTCAAAGACTTTGTCGCCCGATTCGCCCCTCCTCCCATCCATTCCATTTCTAGCTCTTTCGAACGGAGGTTTATCTCGTTGTTTCATCGAGATACGCCACTAAGTGTTGAAAGGCCTGATCTACGCTTGGCCGTGGTATTTTGTGTTAAGACTAAGACCCGACTGCGGGCGTCAAAGCCAAAGATAGTGGTTAGCCGAGTGATGCGTCTAGTCCTACGCCGGCGTGCAGCAACATAGGCCGACGTACTAGGCCAAAATGGGGCGACATAGGCCGACGTCCTAGGAAAAAATGGGGAGACATAGGCCGACGTCCTAGCCAAGCGTGCAGCGACATAGGCCGACGGATAGCAACCTAGGCCAACATCCTAGGCCGACGTGCTGCGACATATGCCGACATGCAGCGACATAGGCCGACGGGCAGCAACATAGGCTGACGTCCTAGGCTAAAATAGGGCGACGCGCAGAAACATAGGCCGACGTCTTAGCCCAGCGTGCAGCGACATAGGCCGACGTCCAAGGCCAAAATTGGGCGACGCGCTGAAACATAGGCCGACGTCCAAGCCCGGCAAATGACATAAAGCCGACGCCCCAGGCCAAAATGGCGACATAGCCGACGGGCAGGCCAAATGGGGCGACATAGCCGACGCCCCAGGCCAAAATGGGCGACATAGCCGACGGTAGCCAAATGGCGACATAAAGCCGACGCCCCAGCAAATGGCGACATAAAGCCGACGTCCTAGGCCAAAATGGGGCGACATAGGCCGACGTCCTAGGCCAAAATGGGGAGACATAGGCCGACGTCCTATCCCAAAATGGGGCGACATAGGCCGACGGGCAGCAACATAGGCCGACGTCCTAGGCCAATGTCCTAGATCGACGTGCTGCGACATATGCCGACGTTCAGCGACATAGGCCGACGGGCAGGGCCAAAATGGGGCGACATAGGCCGACGTCCTAGGCCAAAATGGGGCGACATAGACCGACGGGCAGGGCCGACGTCCTATGCCAAAATGGGGCGACATAGGCCGACGGGCAGGGCCGACGTCCTATGCCAAAATGGGGCGACATAGGCCGACGGGCAGGGCCAAAATTGGGCTACATAGGCCGACGTCCTAGCCAAGCGTGCAGCGACATAGGCCGACGGGCAAAGACTTAGCTAATAGGCCTAGACCGACGTGCTGCGACATATGCCGACTTGCAGCGACATAGGCCGACGTCCAAGGCCAAAATAGGGAGACGCGCTGAAACATAGGCCGACGTCTTAGCCCGCGCAAATGACATAGCCGACGCCCAAGGCCAAAATCGGGCGACGCTATGAAATAGGCCGACGCCCTAGGCGCAAATGACATAGGCCGACGTCCTAGGCTAAAATGGGGCGACGCATTGAAACATAGGCCGGCGTTCTAGCCCGGCGTGAAGCGACATAGGCCGACGTCCTAGGCCAAAACGGGGCGACATAGGCCGGCGTCCTAGGCTAAAATGGGGCGACGCGCTGAAACATCGGCCGACGTCCTAGCCCGATGGGCAGCGTCATAGGCCGACATACAAAGTGAACATGCTTCTGCTTGACTTGTTAAGCATACATTCACAATCAAAAGAACGTATAATATGAAAAATGAGGTTATGTTTTTTAGTCCACATGCGTCCAACAAAGAACTTGAGACATATGCACCAAATAGTCCCGCCGTCTATTATGAACGTTTTCACCAATGAGTGATCCCCATTAGTTATTTTTATATAAAAATGTTAATTTCAACCCTTCCAAGTCATTTATGAATGCACTAGATCCGTTTCGCGTATGTTGGCACACAGAACGCCCATTATGATTCTCTGGCATAAACATGTCTGCTCCTGGCACTTGTATTGTTTTTTTAAAGTATATATAAGGGGGTAGAGGTGTTGAAGGCACTTGAGGGCGACTTTCGCTTGCGGTCATGTCGCCGGGCGCAGTGGGGCACACTTGCGGCACGACGGGCTCGCCCCGCGTTACGCCACCGGGCCCCTCCAACACCCACGACGACGACTCACCGGCACCGAAGCGCGTGGTCGGCCGTGGCGGACTATCGACGGACAAGGCGGCACTTTCGTCGCGGCGGTGAGTTCTAGACGCCGCCCTCGTGGCAAGCTCTAGGCGCCGAGCGACGGTTCGCCGACGACCCGCCGAGCGCCCGCCGCGCCGAGCAGTCGACGCGCCTTCTTCTCTCTACCTGTGCATGGGTCGCGGGTTATCTATCGTTCTAGCGACTTGCTCCGACTCGCAATGTCGCATTACGCGCAGACTCGCGATACGATGCGCCGGGCCGGTGTTCGCGCGCGACGACGCGCATTCGGACGTATGGCGCGGAGTGGTGTTCGCGCGGCGCGTTAGGTCGATCCTCGCCGAGCAACACCTCCTCGCCAGCTGCCATCTCGCACGGGCGAGCGCATTGGGCTCGCCGAGTGCTTTCGTGTTGCATACCTAATGCCCCGACATTATCACGCATAACTGCTGCCTTTCTACCGTGATTCCGTGCGCGCGGCCGAACTGCCGCCGATCCCGCATCGCCCCGCCCGCTGCGGCGATGGCGCGTCCACACGGGCGGTTCGACTGACGGTAAACGCAGCGGACATGGGGTCTTCACCGCCTCCTATCTCGCTCAACGACGCCTTTACGGATGACGGCCGCCAGGGCTTCTGACCTTCCGCTTCTTTGGGCCGGTCGGGCAAACGCATTTCGATGAGGAATGCTACCTTGTTGATCCTGCCAGTAGTCATATGCTTGTCTCAAAGATTAAGCCATGCATGTGTAAGTATGAACAAATTCAGACTGTGAAACTGCGAATGGTTCATTAAATCAGTTATAGTTTGTTTGATGGTATCTATTACTCGGATAACCGTAGTAATTCTAGAGCTAATACGTGCAACAAACCCCGACTTCTGGAAGGGACACATTTATTAGATAAAAGGTCGACGCGCTCGCCGCTGTCGCGATGATTCATGATAACTCGACGGATCGCACGACCATCGTGCCGGCGACGCATCATTCAAATTTCTGCCCTATCAACTTTTGATGGTAGGATAGTGGCCTACCATGGTGGTGACGGGTGACTGAGAATTAGGGTTCGATTCCGGACAGGGAGCCTGAGAAACGGCTACCACATCCAAGGAAGGAAGCAGACGCGCAAATTACCCAATCTTGACACGGGGAGGTAGTGACAATAAATAACAATACCGGGCTCTTTGAGTCTGGTAATTGGAATGAGTACAATCTAAATCCCTTAACGAGGATCCATTGGAGGGCTAGTCCGTGCCGCACTCGCGTAATTCCAGCCCACAGAGTATATTTAAGTTGCTGCAGCTTAAAAAGCTCGTAGTCGACTTTGGGACGGGTCGGCCGTCCGCTTCACGGTGCACGGCCGCCTCGCCCCTACTGCCGGCGATGCGCTCCTGGCCTTAATTGGTCGGGTCGTGCCTTCGGCGCTGTTACTTTGAAGAAATTAGAGTGCTCAAAGCAAGCCTACGCTCATATACATTAGCATGGGATAACATTATAGGATTTATGAAAGACGAACAACTGCGAAAGCATTTTCCAAGGATGTTTTCATTAATCAAGAACGAAAGTTGGGGGCTCGAAGACGATCAGATACCGTCCTAGTCTCAACCATAAACAATGCCGACCAGGGATCGGCGGATGTTGCTTTTAGGACTCCGCCGACACCTTATGAGAAATCAAAGTTTTTGGGTTCCGAGGGGAGTATGGTCGCAAGGCTGAAACTTAAAGGAATTGACGGAAGGGCACCACCAGGAGTGGAGCCTGCAACTTAATTTGACTCAACACGGTGAAACTTACTGTGTCCGCATAGTAAAGGACAGATCGAGAGCTCTTTCGATTCTACGGGCGCGGTGCATGGCCGTTTATTCGCGAGCGATTTGTCCGTTAATTCCATTAACGAACGAGATCTCACCGCTAACTAGCTACGCGGAGGTATCCTCCGCCGCCTTCTTAGAGGACTACGACCTTTAGGCAGCAGGTTCGAGGCAATAATGTGTCCGTGATGCCCTTAGATGTTCGACCGCACGCGCTACAATCGACGTATTCAACGAGTTTATAGCCGCCGATCGCCCGTAATCTTTGAAATTTCATCGACGGGATAGATCATTGCAATTGTTGGTCTTCAACGAGGAATTCCTAGTAAGCGAATCATCACCATGCTCACTACGCCCCTCGCCGCTTGTACACACCGCCCGCCGCTCCTACCGATTGAACGATCCGTGAAATGTTCGATCGCGCGACGCTGGCGTTTGCTGCCCGCGACGCCCCGAAGTCCATCAACCTTATAATTTAGAGGGCGAGAAGTCAGAATAAGGTTTCCGAGGTGAACTCGCGAAGGATCATTGTCGAAACTCGCGCAATGTAACGACTCCGCGAACACGCTTTAACGCCGGCGCGCTGGCGGGCGACACGCCGCCCCGAAGCGTTTCATCCCGCCTCGAGAGCGCGCGAAGGCCGCGGCGATCATCTAACCCCGCGCGAAAGCGCCAAGGAATGCTTAATTGACACTCGCCTCCGCGGCGAGGACGCGCGGCTTTTTTGAAATCAAATGACTTTCGATAACGGATATCTCGCCTCGTGATCGACGAAGAACGAGCGAAATGCGATACTTGGTGTGAATTGCGTAATCCCGTGAACCATCGAAGTCTTTGAACGCAAGTTGCGCTCAATCGCTAGCCGAGGGCACGCTCGTCGGCGCCACGCATCCTGCCGCTTCACGCGCCGCGCTCTTACTCGGAAGCGGCGCGGCTGGCGGAAGCCGCCTCCCGTGCCTCGGCTCGCGCCGCCTAAATGGGAGTCCACGCCGACGACGCCGCGACATGTAGTGGTTGTAACCCGCCTCAGAGGCCGCGCGCATCCCGCCCCGCTGCTCGACTCGACTTATGCAAGGCCAAGGCCCGACCGCGACTGTGTCAAAGTGACTACCCACGAGTTTAAGCATATCAATAAGTGGAGGAAAAGAAACTTACAAGGATTCCCTAGTAACGGCGAGCGACCGAATGTACCAGCCTTTAGAATCGCGGCTGGCCGTCCGAATCAGAAGTCCGAGAAGCGCCTCGCCGCGATCGCCTAAGTCCTCGGAAGGGGGCGCGGAGAGGGTGAGAGCTCTGCTCGCTCGACCGCCGCACCACGAGGCGCCGTTCACGAAGTCGGGTTGTTTGGGAATGCAGCCCAAATCGGGCGGTGAATTCGCCCAAGGCTAAACACGGGCGAGATCGAGCAATGAACAAGTACCGCGCGGGAAAGATGAAAAGGACTTTGAAAAGAGAGTCAAAGAGTGCTTGAAATTGTCGGAGGAAGCGGATAGGAACGCGACGCGCCCGGCCGATGTGGAATGGCGACGAGCCACCCACGACGACTCGGCGCGACCAGCGTGGATTGGGAGGCGCCAAATCCCGCTCGAGCACGCCGCGAACACCGCCCCTCGACAGGAAGGCGCGCCGCCTCGCGTGCTTCCGCATTCGCGCCCGGATGCCGGCCTGGCTCTATTCGACCCGCCTTGAAACACGGACCAAGCGAGTCCGACATGTACGCGAAGCCAACCGCGAGTAAACCCGTAAGGCGAAGCGAAGCCGACATGGATCCTCGAGGTGCACCGACCGACCTTGATCTTCCGAAGGGTTCGCGCGAGCATACCGCTGACCCGGAAGACGGTGAACTATGCTCGAAGCGGGCGGCTGAGGAAATCTCGTGAGGCCCGCAGCGATACCGACGCAAATCGCTCGTCGACTTGCATAGGGGCGAAAGACTAATCGAACCGCCTAGTAGCCGATTCCTCCGGTTTCCTCAGATATACGGAGCTCGCGGCGAAGTTCTATCGGTAAAGCCAATGATTAGAGGCTCTGGGCGCAACGCCTCGACCTATTCTCAAACTTTAAATAGTAGGACGGCGGCCGCTTTGTTGAGCCGCCCACGGAATCAAGAGCTCCAAGTGGGACATTTTTGGTAAGCGTAATCGCGATGCGATGAACCTAAGTCGTTACGGTACAAATCGCGCTAACCTATATCCCACAAAGGGTGCTGGTCGATTAAGACAAAGCAGGATGCTGGTCATGGAAGTAGAAATCCGCAAGGAGTGTGTAACAACTCACCGCCAATCAACTAGCCCCAAAATGGATGGCGCTTGCGCACGACCTACACCCGCCGCCGGCAAATGCCAGTGGCCCGATGAAGGTGAGAGCGCGCGGTCGCCGCAAAACTCGGGCGCGAGCCCGGCGAGCGCCGCCGGTGCGCAGATCGCGGTAGTAGCAAATATTCAAATGATAACTTTGAAGCGGCGTAAGAGGGGAAAGGTTCCATATGAACGACACTTGCATACGGGTTAGTCGATCCTGGGGTCGGGAACTCCGACAGATAGCGCTGCGCAGATTCGAACGGGAATCGTTAAAATTCCAACCGACGTGGCGCTGACGGCAACGTTAGAAGTCCGAGACGCCGATGCGAGCTCTCGGAAGAGTTATCTTTTCGCTTAACACCGCCCACTCGAAACGGCCACCGAGGTAGGGTCCGATCGGAAGAGCACCGCACGCCGCAGGTGTCCGCAGGCCCCGCGCCCTTGAAAACCGGAGGACCGAGTATTGTCCACACCCGGCCGACTCATAATCGCATCAGTTCCAAGGTGAACAACCTCCGTCGATGGAATAATGTAGGCGCGGAAGTCGCAAAATGGATCCGTGAATCTCGGAAAGGATTGGCTCGGTGGTCGGCACGGGGTCCTGGCCCCAACCCGCCGGCCGTCGCGGATCGCCGAGCCGCTCGCGAGAGCTGGTCGCCGCTTACGCCGGGACGGATCGGGAACGGTTCCTTCGGCCTTCCCGCATCGAACACCAACTCGAATCGTACGACAAGGGGAATCCGACTGTTTAATTAAAACAAAGCATTGCGATGGTCCCAACGGATGTTTACGTAATGTGATTTCTGCCCAGTGCTCTGAATGTCAAAGTGAAGAAATTCAACCAAGCGCGGGTAAACGACGGTAGTAACTATGACTCTCTTAAGGTAGCCAAATGCCTCGTCATCTAATTAGTGACATGCATGAATTGATTAACGAGATTCCCATCGCCCTCGCTTACTATCCAAATAAACCACGCCAAGGGAACGCTTGGCATAATCGGGGAAAGAAGACCGCTGAGCTTCGACTCTAGTCCGACTTTGTGAAATGACTGAGAGGTGTAGTATAAGTGGGAGCCGAAAGGCAAAGTGAAATACCACTACTTTTAACGTTATTTTACTTATTCTGTGAATCGAAGCGGGCATCGCCTCTCTTGGACCCAAAGCTTGCTTTGCGTGCCAATCCGCAAGACATTTTCAGCGGAGTTTATCGGGCGCACATCCGTTAAAAGATAACGACGTGTCCTAAGATTTAGCTCAACGAGAATGTAAATCTCGCAGGAAATGTGGCGGTAAAGCTCGCCCGATTCGATTTCCGCATTTAATACGAACCGTGAAAGCGTGGCCTAACGATCCTTTAGACCTTCTAATTCAAGATGTAGGTGTCAAAAAGTTACCACAGGATAATCGCTTGGGCGCCTGCCGCTCATAGCGACGCTGCTTTTGATCCTTCGATGTCAAGACTTTCCTATCATCAGGAATCGACCACCAAGTGTTGGATTGTTCACCCACCAATAGGAACGTGAGTCGGGTTTAGACCGCCGTGAGACAAAGTTAGTTTTACTCACCGACGACATGTCGCAATAGTAATTCAACCTAGTACGAGGAACCGCTGATTCACAATTGGTCATCGCGCTGGTTGAAAAGCCGCGGCGCAAACTATCGTGGCCGGATTATGATCAACGCCTAAGTGAGAATCCGCCAAGCGACGACGCGCTCGCCGCCCTCTCGCGACCCGCAGCAGGGCCTCGCCCCCGGGCGGCACGTGTCGTTGCTAAGTCGCCGCGGGCGAAGAGTCGCGCGATCGCCTTGAAGTACAATTTCCATCGAGCGCGTAGAATCCTTTGCGCACAACTTAAATACGCCGACGGTATTCTGCGCAGAGTGGCTCACGCCACGATCCGCTGAGATTCAGCCCCTTGTCGCTTCGATTCGTCCCACCCGCTCTCATCCATTCCATTTCTAGCTCTTTCGAATGGAGGTTTATCTGTTGCTTCATTGAGATACGCCACTAAGTGTTGAAAGGCCGGATCTATGTCGGCCGTGTATTTTGTGTTAAGACTAAGACCGACCGCGGGCGGTCAAAGCCAAAGATAGTGGTTAGCCGAGCGACGTTGCCTAGTCTCACGCCGGCGGCAAATGACACAGCCGACGTCCTAGGCCAAAATGGGGTGACATAGGGCGACGTCCTAGGCCAAAATTGGTATTACATAGGCCGACGCCCCAGCTCTGGCAATGACACATAGCCGACGGCAAAGAACCTAGGCCAATTTCCTAGGCCGACGTGCTGCGACATATGCCGACATGCAGCGACATAGGCCGACGGGCAGCAACATAGGCCGACGTCCTAGGCTAAAATAGGGCGACGCGCAGAAACATAGGCCGACGTCTTAGCCCGACATGCAGCGACATAGGCCGATGTCCAAGGCCAAAATTGGGCGACGCGCTGAAACATAGGCCGACGTTCTAGGCCAAAATGGGGCAACCTAGGCCGACGGGCAGGGCCAAAATGAGGCGACATAGGCCGACGTCCTAGGCCAAAATGGGGCGACATAGGCCGACGTCCTAGGCCAAAATGGGGCGACATAGGTCGACGTCCTAGGCCAAAATTGTCAGAGAAAACCAGCGGAAATAAACTTACAACATAGAACAATGTAAAATGAAAAACAGGCTAACCAAAATAAAACGTCACCTTTCTGTATATACGTATGACAACCACTGAACAGTTACATCCCTTACCCAAAAACCAATTTACAATAGGACTACAGACCTCTAAGAGTTTGTACCAACTATGACGGGACAGGGCCCCGCCATACCCCTGAATGTACATAAATCTACCATGACAGGGAATCATACCAAAAGATAAGCCTCCGGAGACACGGGGCTTCCCAAACGCAGAACGGTGACCCTATGAGCGAGGATCAACCACCGATGTACCTCTACCTGCGGCATGAACGCAGCCCCCCGAAGGAGGTCAGTACAACAGGTACCAAGTATGTGAAATCAGAAAGCATCAGAATGAAATCATAACATTTCCAACACAAATCCACAGATATGTATGAACAAACAATTAGTCGCACATAGTGCCACAACATAAACAAGAGCAAATATGTGTAACGTAATCGGTCTTTTCTAGGCCGCTAATGATCGAAGCAGGGCCATTCGCCCATAGTATCATTATGCGAGCCTAATCCTGGACTTCCGTAGCCCGCATAGGCCACCTGGTCCCGCATGAGGTACTCCTCGCATCGGGGTAGCTAACCCACGACATTTTCCTGGACTACCGTAGTCCGCATGGCCACTTGGACCGCATGAGGTATTCTCGACGGCCAGAACACACCCGAGTGATTCTCGACTACCGAGTCCGCATAGGTCACATGGACCCGCATGAGGTACTCTCGTGACGGTAGCTAACCCATGCAACATAACAAGTCAGGGGGTAAGTGATATAACATAAGCACAACCGGCTCATCGTAAACAACATAAGCACAACGAGAGAAACCCCCTTACCACAACAATTCTCAAGACACTAACACCCGTAGTATCGCAACATATTTACTTATCAAGCCAACTTACAACACATTCAGAAATCATTACAAGGCTACTATAAAGCGAGTAAGTAAACCATTTTTTTTATCTTCCTTAAATCGTTATAACTAAATTCCCATAAAGCTAGTATAACACTTAAACTTTGTAATAACTCAAAACATCCACATTTGTTTAGAAAACCAAAAGAACTTATTCTTTTAAAACCAAGTATTAATTTCCTTTTGAATAATGATTCATAACTCTTTTTGAAATATTTCAAGATTCTTAACATTTAGAACTCAAGTCAAAAGACTTCAAGGTGAAACCAAATTCAGTTAAAACACGTATGTCTACCGTACTATATATTTTACAAATATCATGCTCAAGAGGATAGGAAGAATCACATACCTCCTCGGCTAAATCCACTTGCCAAGTCGAATATGCCGCGCGTAGAGTATCAACCTATAATAATCAAATACGTCTATTAACGTCTAGACTTCTTCGTCGAATATTCTAAGCATAAAGTTCCTTATTCTACAGAAGATTGGACAACACTTCCTTTGTTTCTACATACTTTTCCACCTTTTCAAGGCTCGAATTCAATATCCAAACGCCACCTTTAAGGCCCAACAATCCAACAATACAAAGGGGATTACATGCCTAATCTTGGACGTGTAAAATTCGGCCCCACAATACATGTTAACTAATTCAATAAGTTTAAGGTAGTATCTTGGCTATAACATGCTCACATATCATCCTTATCCAATCCTTTCAAATCCAAATCGTTATTCCTACATGCAATATTCCTAAAAGCAATATTGACAACTACAAGTCCATTCTTCCTCACATGCAACACAATTTACTAAAAAAAGAATAAGAGATTGTTACCTTAGAGTTCTCCCAAAACAGTCCAACAAATCTCCCTTGCCCTTTTTCCACAATCACCCTCACAAACCTCCTACAAGCTTGCCAACATATTTCCTCCTTGCCACCTTTCCGAAGTTTCTCTAGGCCTGGGTTTTTTTCTTGAATTTTTAGAGAGAAGGAAGAGGGATTTTTAGAGAGAAGGAAGAGGGATTTTTAGAGAGATGGAGGCTCTTGAAGAATGACCAAGTCTCCAAGACTTGGTCAATAAATAGGACTTCCACACAATCAGATGGGGGGGACACTTGTCACCCTCCCAAGGCTTTTACAAAAGAATATCTTCTGATTTTTCCCCCAGATTTCGCAAATCCGCCAAGGCACGCGACTGCAGCAATGGCGCTTAAACCTCCGCAAACTTCAGACATACGCGCGCGCCCTCAGATTCCGGCCAAGGGCACTGCAACTTCAGAGGACTCCCAGTATAACCGGCCATGCACACGTGGCTCGGCCGAAAATACTTTTTCTGCTCAATCACAGACCGAACTTGCAACTTCCATAACTTCCTACTCCGATGTCCTATCGACGAGCGGTTTGTTGCGTTGGGAACTAGACTCAACGAAATACATACTAGGCTTTTGAAACACCTAAGAGCTCCTAATGTAATGGGACATAAACCGCCCCAAAGTTGACTAAACCTGCCCAAAACATTTTGACAACCTATCTTTCCAAGATTTTAGTCTTAACTCCTTTCATACGTACTCATAAGCATGACCAGAATTACGGGGTGTAACATTCTCTCCCCCTTAGAAACATTCGTCCCGAATGTTCCTTCTATGCTTACTCAAATCAAAATATCGACAAGGACCCTCTTAACTATTCCTCTTGCAAATAAGAACGCTCTACATGGCCACAACAATACTTAAGCATATATGCCAATTAAAAACTAACAAGCAGGAAAGTGGTTTACCTGGAGGTGTAGGGAACAAGTGGGGATACTTCTTCATCATGTCCTCTTCTGCTTCCCATGTCATTTCTCTGCTCGCTCGCCATAAGACCTTGATTAAGCCACATCCTTTGTCCGCAAGGTTCAACCCGACGATCGAGTATCGCTATGGGACTCTCCTCATATGATAACCCCTCTGTCACAAATCGGGTGCACTCTAGATGGATCTACGATACACCTCCGTAACATAGATACGTAAAAAACTGGATGTACTGCCTCAAGATCGGACGGCAGGTCCAACTCATAGGCAACCTTGCCTACCCTACAGACAATCTGATAAGGCCCAATGTACCTTCGGCTAAGTTTCCCCTTCTTTCCAAAACTCATCACACCCTTCATGGGTGATACCTTCAGGAAGACCCAATCATTCGTCTCAAACTCCAAGTGTCGACGCCGATTATCTGCATACGACTTCTGTCAACTCTGAGCTGACAACAAACGCTCCTAGATAAGCTTCACCTTATCCATCGCTCTAATCAAGTCCGACCCGACTAATCGAACTTCACCCACATCAAAACCAATTATTGGGCGACTGCACTTCCTCCCGTATAAGGCCTCATAAGGCACTATCTCGATACTAGAATGGTAGCCATATTATACGCAAACTCTACAAGAGGTAAGTGATCCTCCCACCCTCGAATCAATAACACAGCCCGCAACATATCCTCGTTGTCCGATAGTACGCCGCCCGCCTGGCTTGGCCCGAGGATGAAACGCAGATCGAGACTCACATGTCCCTAATCCCTTATGGAAAGACCTCCGGTTAGCCATGAACCGGCTCCTGCTCGATATAATCGATATAGGAACTCCGCAGCCTCACAATCTCCCGATATACAACCTAGCATAATCCTCTACTAATAAGTCGCCCCGACCGAAGAAATGGGCCGATTTAGTCAAGATGTCGACGATAACCTGATGGAATCACGCTTCTCCGAGCGCGAGGTAACCCGTAATAAAGTCCATATTGATCACCTCCCACTTTCATGTCGGAATTTCTATCATCCGCAACACACCAGCTTCGTGCTCCACCTGACCGATAATTGACAACGAGCAACAAACTCGCAACGCCCCTCTTCGTGCCATCCCACCAATACATACATCCGAGGTCGTGGTACATCTTAGTCGCACTTCGATGAACAGAGTAACGAGCACCGCGCGCCTCCCAGAATATGCCGACGAAGTCCTCGCTACACGGAACACACAACCGCCTCAAATCTTAGCACTTATCCGCGCTACTCAAAAGACTCTTCTCCTCTCAAGAGCCGATCTCGATATCAGCATCAATCGGATCCTCATATCGCCGCTTTCACCTCCTCGACGATGGAAGACTCGCAACCTCGAATCCGAACCCACTACCATCGTAACCAACCAAACGAACTCCAAGGCTTGCTAGCGATGTAACTCGCGACCATGCCTTCTCTCCGGCACATCCGATGACTACCCATCGATCAACGACTGGCATCCGCAACTACATCGCCTTCCCGGTGGTATAGATATCGACATCATAATCCTTAAGTAACTCTAACCACCGCCTCGCTCAAGTTCACCTCCTCCGTCAAGATATACCGAGGCTCGTGGTCCGTAAATATCCACGGTACTCCATATAAATAATGTCTCCAGATCTTCAAGGTACGTAATCATCACGCTAACTCTAAGTCATGCGGGTAGTTCTTCCATGCTTCGAGTCGCCGAGCATGCTGAAGCTATAACCTTACCATGCCGCATCAAGACACACCCAAGCCCGACACCCGACGCATCACAATAAACCACATAGCCGCCTAGACCTCCGGAAGAGTAAGAATCAAGGCGCCAATTTCTCCTTCAAGAATCGAAACTCTCTCACAAGCATCCGCCCACCGAACATAGCCGCTCGGGTCGCTTTAGTCAAAGGTGATGAAATGGACGCAAACTTCTCCACAAACCTCCGATAATAACCCGCAAGGCCCAAAAGTCGCGACTGGCTTGCAGCTGGTCTAGGCCAAGTCTGATCGCTTCACCTTTGTCAGACAACCCAATACCATCTACCCGATAACATGCCCTAAGAAAGCCATCAAGCCAACCAAAACTCGCATTTCGAACTTGACATACAACCGCCGGCCCCGAGGACTCCCGCATCGCCTCAAACGATCCGTGACGCTCGCTCAGGCGCTAATAAACCAGATATCAATAATGAATACTATAACAAATGCGCCCAAAAATGGCTTGAACACCCGCTCATCAAATCCATGAATATCACTGAGCGCTGGTCAAACCGGAAGACATCACCCGAACTCATAATGCCCATACCGGTCCCGAATGCGCTTTGGGATATCTCGCTTCTAACTCGCACTGACATAACTGCATCGCAGTCTATCTGAGAAACACCTCGCACTCGCAATCGTCAAACAAATCATCAATCCCGGGAAGGTATCTGCTTCGATAGTTACCTTATTCACCGCATGTAATCAACACACATACGAAGGCCCCATCCTTCTTCTTTACAAATAAAACCGGCCTCCTGCGAGAAACACTAGGCCCCGATAAAGCCTTTTCCAAAGAAATCTTTCACCGGTCCTTCAATTCCTCAACTCACAGTGTCATCCTCATGGTGGAATAGATATAGCCGAAGTTTCGCGACATATCAATGCAAAACTCAATCTCCTCTCGTGAAGGATACCCGGATATCGCCCGGGAATACGCCCGAAACTTTCTAACAACCGAATCGATCAAGGTCCGTATCTCGCCAAGATTTAATACCCAACCATACGGTAGATATACCCTTCGCACCATCTTCCTAGCCTCGAGGTAAGAAATAAACCTACCCTGGCGACGCAAAGATTCCCTTCCACTAGATAACCTGGCCCAGTGAAACCGAACCGCATCAATCTCTCATACACCCACATTGGCGTAGCAAGACGCTAAACAATCCATACCCATAATCACATCAAAGTCCGTCATATCCAACTCTATCAAGTTCGCAGGGTCCGACGATCAGATATAGTCATCGGGCGTGCCTTATACACCCGCCGCCTACCACCGAACACCTACTCACAGTAGCTACCTCAAAAGGTTTTATGGACTCGTGCTCTATCCCTATTCTATCAAGAATATAAGGAGATATATAGGACAAGGTAGAACTCGATCTATCAAAGCATATACGCTACAACATAAACCAATAATGTACTCGTGATTTACATCCGTGACGCCCCGGTCCCGACGGCCGACATGGCATAAATGCGCTTCGAGGACCGCCGAACTAGACACTTGCCACGACTCTCGCCGACTCCGCCCACGAGCACCGCCCGGCGAAAATCGTAGGAGACAAGACCTGGCGACGACCTCAGAGGCCGAACCCTACCATTCGCGCTCGCCGACAACCTTCGAATATGACCTCGCCACAAGTGTAACAAGGCCCACAAGATACCACAACTCCCGAATGGATCTACCACATCGCCACACCGGCAGGGGGTGGTCTGACGGTAGCTCTCCCGCTTCGAAACCCAAGCTCGGCCCCGACCGCCCCGACCTTCCGACGCCCTAAGACGGAGGAGAGCGCTCAACCTACTGAGGTGCAAATCCATCAACGAGGTCGATGAGGTGCAAATTATTCAAGTATTAATTTCTTGAATAATGATTCATAACTCTTTTGAAATATTTCAAGATTCTTAACATTTAGAACTCAAGTCAAAAGACATCAAGCGAAACCAAATTCGCTTAAAACACGACGCTCACCGCATCATATTTTACAAATATCATGCTCAAGAGGATAGGAAGAATAACATACCTCCTGGCTAAATCCACTTGCCAAGTCGAATACGCCGCATGCAGTATCAACCTATAATAATCAAATACGTCTATTAACGTCTAGACTTCTTCGTCGAATATTCTAAGCATAAAGTTCCTTATTCTACGGAAAATTGGACAACACTTCCTTTGTTTCTACATACTTTTCCACCTTTTCAAGGCTCGAATTCAATATCCAAACGCCACCTTTAAGGCCCAACAATCCAACAATACAAAGGGGATTATATGCCTAATCTTGGACGTGTAAAATTCGGCCCCACAATACATATTAACTAATTCAATAAGTTTAAGGTAGTATCTTGGCTATAACATGCTCACATATCATCCTTATCCAATCCTTTCAAATCCAAATCGTTATTCCTACATGCAATATTCCTAAAAGCAATATTGACAACTACAAGTCCCTTCTTCCTCACATGCAACACAATTTACTAAAAAAAGAATAAGATATTGTTACCTTAGAGTTCTCCCAAAACAGTCCAACAAATCTCCCTTGACCTTTTCCCACAATCACCCTTACAAACCTCCTACAAGCTTGCCAACATATTCCCTCCTTGCCACCTTTCCGAAGTTTCTCTAGGCCTGGGTTTTTTTCTTGAATTTTTAGAGAGAAGGAAGAGGGATTTTTAGAGAGAAGGAAGAGGGATTTTTAGAGAGAGGGAGGTTCTTGAAGAATGACCAAGTCTCCAAGACTTGGTCAATAAATAGGACTTCCACACAATCAGATGGGAGGGACACTTGTCACCCTCCCAAGGCTTTTACAAAAGAATATCTTCTGATTTTTCCCCCAGATTTCGCAAAATCCCGCCAAGGCTGCTCGCAGCCGAGCCGCTGGGCGCTGAAACCTCCGCAAACTTCAGATATACGCGCCGCGCCTCAGATTCCGAGCCGCTGCCCAGATCCGGCCGCGCTGGGCTCGATCAAAAATACTTTTCTGCTCAATCACAGACCGAACTTGCAACTTCCATAACTTCCTACTCCGATGTCCTATCGACGAGCGGTTTGTTGCGTTGGGAACTAGACTCAACGAACTACATACTAGGCTTTTGAAACACCTAAGATCTCTTAATGTAACGGGACATAAACCGCCCTAAAGTTGACTAAACCTGCCCAAAACATTTTGACAACCTATCTTTCCAAGATTTTAGTCTTAACTCCTTTCATACGTACTCATAAGCATGACCAGAATTACGGGGTGTAACAAAAATGGTGAGACATAGACCGACGTCCTAGCCAAAATGGGGCGACATAGGCCGACGGACAGCAACATAGGCCGACGTCCTAGGCCAATGTCCTAGACCAACGTGCTGCGACATATGCCAACGTTCAAATGACATAGGCCGACGGCGCCAAATGGGCGACATAGCCGACGCCCCAGGCCAAACGGGCGACATGCCGACGTCCTAGGCCAAAATGGGAGACATAGCCGACGCCCCAGCCCAAAATGAGGCGACATAGGCCGACGGGCAGCATCATAGGCCGACGTCCTAGGCCAATGTCCTAGACCGACGTGCTGCGACATATGTCGACGTTCAGCGACATAGGTCACGGGCAGGCCAAACGGCGACATAGGCGACGGGCCAAAAATGGGGCGACATAGCCGACGGCAGCAACATAGGCCAATGTCCTAGGCCGACGTGCTGCGACATATGCCGACGCAGTAATGACATAGGCCGACGGCAAGAACATAGGCCGACGCGGCAATGCATAGGCCGACGGCAAAGAACATAGTCGACGCCATCGCCAATGTCCTATCGACGTGTCGCGACATAGGCCGACGGCAGGCAAAACGGGCGACATAGCCGACGGCATGGCCAAAAATGGGCGACATAGCCGACGCAGGGACAAATGGGTGACATAGGCCGACGCCCCAGCTGCCGCAGCAATGACATAGGCCGACGGGCAGCAACCTAGGCCAATGTCCTAGACCGACGTGCTGCGACATATGTCGACGTGCAGCGACATATGTCGACGTGCAGCGACATAGGCCGACGTCCTAGGCCAAAATTGGGTCGTGATAGAAACATAGGCCGACGTCTTAGCCCGGCGTGCAGCGACATAGGCCGACGTCCAAGGCTAAAATTGGGCGACGCGCTGAAAATAGGCCGACGTCCTAGCTCGGCGTGCAGCGACATAGGCCGACGTCCTAGGCCTAAATAGGGTGACGCGCTGAAACATAGGCCGACGGGCAACAACATAGGTCAACGAGCAGCAACATAGGCCGACGGGCAGGGCCGACGTCCTATGCCAAAATGGGGCGAACATAGGCCGACGGGCAGGGCCAAAATGGGGCTACATAGGCCGACGGGCAGGGACAAAATGGGGCAACATAGGCCGACGTTCTATCCCAGCGTGCAGCGACATAGGCCGACGGGCAGCAATCTAGGCCAATATCCTAGACCGACGTGCTGCGACATATGTCGACGTGCAGTGACATAGGCCGACGTCCTAGGCCAAAATGGGGCGACGCATTGAAACATAGGCCGACGTCTTAGCCCGGCGTGCAGTGACATAGGCCGACGTCCAAGGCAAAAATGGGGCGACGCGCTGAAAATAGGCCGACGTCCTAGCTCGGCGTGCAGCGACATAGGCCGACGTCCTAGGCCAAAATGGGGCGACGCGCTGAAACATAGGTCGGTGTCCTAGCCCGACGTGAAGCGACATAGGCCGACGTCCTAGGCCAAAACGGGGCGACATAGGCCGACGTCCTAGGCTAAAATGGGGCGACGCGCTGAAACATCGGCCGACGCCCCACCCGACGGCAAAGATCACAGTCGACATGCAAAGTGAACATGCTTGTGCTTGACTTGTTAAGCATACATTCACAATCAAAAGAATGTATAATATGAAAAATGAGGCTATGTTTTTCAGTCCACATGCGCCCAACAAAGAACTTGAGACATATGCACCAAATAGTCCCGCCGTCTATTATGAATGTTTTCACCAATGAGTGATCCCCATTAGTTTTTTATATAAAAATGTTAATTTCAACCCTTCCAAGTTATTTATGAACGCACTAGATCCGTTTCGTGCATGTTGGCACACAAAACGTCCTTTATGATTCTCTGTCATAAACATGTCTGCTCCAGACACTTGGATTTTTTTTTAAAGAATATATAAGGGGCAGAGGCGCCAAGGAACTCGAGGGCGACTTTCGTTTTTGGTGGTCATGTCGTCGGCGTATAGTAGGGGGCACACTTGTGGCACGAATGGGCTCGTCCCGTGCCATGCTACCGGTGTCCTCCGAAAAACGCCGACGACGACGACTCACCGGGCGATGGAAGCGGGCGTGGTCGGTCGTGGCAGAATATTGACGGGACAAGGCTGCCAGATCGCGGCGGTGAGTTCTAGACGCCGCCTCGTGGCAAGCTCTAGGCGCCGAGCGACGGCTCGCCGACGACCCGCCGAGCGCCCGCCGCGGCGCAGTGTCGACGTGCCTTTCTTCTACTACCACGTATGGCGTCGCGTTATCTATCCGCTTCAGCAGACTTGCTCCGACCGCAACGCCGATTACGCCGCGCCGCAGATACGATGTCGAGCGCCGGCCGTGTGTTAGCGCGCGACGACGGGAATTTGGACGACGGCGCGCGAGTGGTGTTCGGCGCGTTAGGTTGATCCTCGCCGAGCAAGAATCTCTCGCCGCGCTATCTCGCCGGGGCGAGCGCCGCTGGCTCGCCGAGTCGGCTTCGCGGCCGCATACCTAATGCCCCGACATTATCATGTACAATCGGTTGCCTTTCGGCCCATCGCATTCCGTGGCAGCCGAACAGAACCGCCGCCGCCCCACGCCATCCTCGCCCGTCTGGCGATGTCGTCGCGGCCGGGTGGTTCGACCGACCATTCACGCAATGCATGGGGTCTTCACCGCCTCCTATCTACCCGAACGACGCCTCACGGATGACGGCCGCTGCTGACCCGGCCGCGCGCTTTCGGGTCTGGCCGGCGCGCAGACTTCACGCAGGAATGCTACCGTTGATCCTACTAGAGTCATATGCTTGTCTCAAAGATTAAGCCACGCATGTAAGTATGAACAAATTCGCATCGTGAAACCGCGAATGGCTCATTAAATCGCGCTTATAGTTTGTTCGACGGTATCTACTACTGATAACCGTAGTAATTCTAGAGCTAATACGCAAAAACCCCGACTTCCGGACACATTTATTAGATAAAGGTCGACGCTGGCTCGCCTGCTGTCGCGATGATTCATGATAACTCGACGGATCGCACGACCATCGTGTCGGGCGATGCATCATTCAAATTTCTCGCCTATCAACTCGATGGTAGGATAGGCCTACCATGGTGGAGACGGTGACGAGAATTAGGGTTCGATTCGAGAGGAGCTGAGAAACGGCTACCACATCCAAGAAAGGCAAGAAAGCGCAAATTACCCAATCTTGACACGAGGTAGTGACAATAAATAACAACACCGCTCTTTGAGTCCGTAATCGAATGAGTACAATCTAAATCCCTTAACGAGGATCCATCGAGGGAAAGTCCGTGCCGCAATGTGGTAATTCCAAATTTAATAGCGATATTTAAGTTGTTGCGCTTAAAAAGCTCGTAGTTGACTTTGGGACGGTCGGCCGTCCGCCTCACTGTTCATCTGGCCGCCTCGCCCCTACCGCTTCGCGATGCGCCTCGCCTTAATTGTCGGGTCAGCCTCCGCGCAAGTATTTGAAGAAATTAGAGTGCTCAAAGCAAGCCTACGCCATATACATTAGCATGGGATAACATTATAGATTTCGGCCCTATTACGTCCTTCGGATCGGAGTAATGATTAATGTGACAATGGGAATTCAGATTTCATAGTCGAGGTGAAATTCTTGGATTTATGAAAGACGAACAATCGCAAAGCATTTGCCAAGGATGTTTTCATTAATCAAGAACGAAAGTCGGGGCTCAAGACGATAAGATACCGCCCTAGTCTCAACTATAAACGACGCCACTGTGGATCGGCAGATGTTGCTTTTAGACTCCGCAGACCTTATGAGAAATCAAAGTTTTGGGTTCCGGGAGTATGGTCGCAAGGCTGAAACTTAAAGGAATTGATGGAAGCGGCACCACCGTGAGCGGAGCACGCGCTTAATTTGACTCAACACGGAAACAACCTGTGTCCGCATATAGTGCGATCGGATCGAGCTCTTTCGATTCTACGGGTGTTGGCATGGCCGTTTAGTTGGTGGAGCGATTTGTCCGTTAATTCTGCTAACTAACGAGACCTCACCGCTAACTAGCTATGGAGGTATCCTCCGCGCCGCCTTCTTAGAGGACTACGACCTTTAGGCCGCTAAGTTCGAGGCAATAACAGTCCCGTGATGCCCTTAGATGTTCGTCGCACGCTTACATCGATGTATTCAACGAGTTTATAGCCTTGGCCGATGTGCCCGTAATCTTTGAAATTTCATCGACGGGATAGATCATTGCAATTGGTCTTCAACGAGGAATTCCTAGTAAGCGCGAGTCATCACCGCTGACTACATCCCCGCCTTTGTACACACCGCCGCTTCCTACCGATTGAATGATCCGTGAAATGTTCGATCACGCAACGCTGGCGGTTCGCCCGCTCAAGTCGCGAGAAGTTCATCAACCTTATCATTTGCATGGAGAAGTCAGAATAAGGTTTCCGAGGTGAACTCGCGAAGGATCATTGTCAAAACATGCGCAGTAACGACTCCGCCAACACGCTTTAACGCCGGGGTCGCAGCGGGCGATTCCGCCTCGCCCGCTGCCTCTTCCCATCCCCAAGGCGCAGTGCCCCAAGCGATCATCTAACCCCGCGGAACGCGCCAAGGCATACTTAAATTGACAAATTTCACCTCACCGCTGGAGGACGCAGGCTTTTTTGAAATTGAAATGACTTCGCAACGGATATCTCGCCAGCATCGACGAAGAACGAGCTAAATACGATACTTGGCGTGAATTGCGTAATCCCGTGAACCATCGAGTCTTTGAACGCAAGTCGCGCCAAAGCCGCAGCCGGCGGCACGCCCACCGGGCGCCACACATCCTTTGCCGCTCGCACGCCGCGCCCATACCGACGCGCGGCGCTGGCGAAGATGGCTCTCCCGCGCGCCGCTCGCGGCCGCCTAAACGCGAGTCCACGCCGACGGACGCCGCGCATACGGTGGTTGTAACCTGTGTCTCGAGGCCGCAAAGCAGATCCCGCCGCTGCTCGCACTCCGACTTATGCGCCACGCCTCCGATCACACCTGTGTCAAAGTGACTACCACCGAAGTTTAAGCATATCAATAAGCGGAGGAAAAGAAACTTACAAGCGATTCCCTAGTAGCGCGAGCGAATCGAATGTACCTCAACCTTAGAATCGGGCGGCCCATCGTCCGAATCAGAGTCCGAGAAGTCGAGTGGGCCGCGACCGAGCCCACCCCGGAAGGGCGCCGAGAGGGTGAGAGTCCCTGGCTGCCCGGACCGTCGCACTACGAGGCGCCGTTCACGAAGTCGGTTGTTTGGGAACGCAGCCCAAATCGGGCGGTGAATTCGCCCAAGGCAACGGCGAGAGACCGAGAATAACAAGTACCTCGAGGGTAAGATTAAAAGTACTTTGAAAAGAGTGTCAAATAGTGCTTGAAATTATCGCGCGAAGCGGACGGCCGCGACGCGCCGGCCGGATGTGGAACGGCGACGAGCCGTCCGCCGATCGACCAGGGCGCGACCAGTGTGGATCGGGGCGCCAAAGCCCGCTCAATATGCCCGCGAACGCCGCCCTCGACAGGAAGGCGCAGGCCTCCCGCGTGGTTCGCATCCGCGCCCCGACGCCGCTGGGCTCCCATTCGACCCATCTTGAAACACTGACCAAAGAGTCCGACATGTATGCGAAGCCAACGCGAGTAAACCCGTAAGGCGAAGCGATCGACATGATCCTCAGGTGCACACCGACCGACCTTGATCTCATCGAGAAGAGTTCGAGCGCGAGCATACCGCCGGACCCGAAAGACGGTGAACTATACCGAAGCGGAGGTAGCGAGGAAACTCGCGGAGGCCCGCAATGACATCGACATGCAAATCGCTCACCGACGGGCATAGGGCGAAGACTAATCGAACCGCCTAGTAGCCGGTTCCTCCGGTTTCTTAGATACCGGAGCTCGCACGCGCAGTTCTATCGCAAAGCCAATGAAAGGCCTCGGGCGCAACGCCTCGACATATTCTCAAACTTTAAATAGTAGGACGGCGCGATCGCTGGTTGAGTCGCTAAACGGAATCAAGAGCTCCGGGCCATTTTTGGTAAGGTAATCGCGATGCGGATGAACCGAAGCCGTTACGGTACAAATCGCGCGCTAACCTACATCCCACAAAGGGTGCTGGTCGACAGACAGCAGGACGGTGGTCATGGAAGTCGAAATCGCAAGCGAGTGTGTAACAACTCACCGCCGAATCAACTAGCCCCGAAATGGATGGCGCTTGCCGCCGACCTACACCCGCCGGGCAAGTGCGGGCCCCGATGAGGTGAGGCACTGGCGCCGAAAACTCGGCGAGCCCGGCGAGCGCTGCCGCGGCAGATTCAGCGGTAGTAGCAAATATTCAAATGAGAACTTCAAGGCCAAGAGGAAAGGTTCCATGAACGGCACTTGCCACGGGTTAGTCGATCCGGGTCGGGGAACCGACAAATAGCGCTGCTTTCGCTGCATCCGAAAAGGGAATCGTTAAAATTCCCGAACCGGACGTGGCGTTGACGGCAACGTTAGGAAGTCCGAGACGCCGGCGAGCCTGAAAGAGTTATCTTTTCGCTTAACACCGCCCACTCGAAACGGCCACCGAGGAGGTGGTCTAGCGCCGGAAGAGCACCGCATGTCGCGCGGTGTCCTGGCGCCCCGCCCTTGAAAACCGGAGACCGAGTACCGCCCACACCGGCCAGATCATAACCGCATCAGTTCTGGCAATGTACCGTCGATGGAACAATATAGGCAAGGGAAGTCGCAAATGGATCCGTGAATCTCGAAAAGGATCGCCTCGGTGGCGGGCACGGGGTCCGGGCCCAACCCGCTTACCGTGCGGATCGCCGAGCCGCTCGCCGAGCGGTCGCCGCGCCGCCGAGGGACTGATCGAACGTTCCTTCGGCCTTCCCGCGCCGAATACCAACTTAGAACCGTACGACAAGGGGAATCCGATCGCTTAATTAAAACAAAGCATCGCGATGGTCCCAACGGATGTT
The DNA here is from genome assembly GCA_029844215.1 of Przewalskia tangutica. Taxonomy (NCBI): domain Eukaryota; kingdom Viridiplantae; phylum Streptophyta; class Magnoliopsida; order Solanales; family Solanaceae; genus Przewalskia; species Przewalskia tangutica. Next base: position 122,291,921 of record CM056727.1, read on the forward strand.
TACGCAATGTGATTTCTGCACAGTGCTCTGAATGACAAAGTGAAGAAATTCAACCAAGCTCGGGTAAAAGGCGGGAGTAACTATGACTCTCTTAAGGTAGCCAAATGCCTCGACATCTAATTAGAGACGCGCATGAACGGATTAACGAGATTCCCATCGCCCTCGCTTACTATCCAAATAAACCACGCCAAGCGGAACTGCCGCGTAATCACGGAAAGAAGACCGCTGAGCTCGACTCTAGTCCGACTTTGTGAAATGACTCGAGAGGTGTAGTATGTGGGAGCCGAAGGCAAAGTGAAATACCACTACTTTTAACGTTATTTTACTTATTCCGTGAATCGGAAGCGGCACCGCCTCTCTTGGACCCAAGGCTTTCTTTGCAGCCGATCCGCAAGACATTGTCAAAGCGGGAGTTTGGTCGGGCGCACATCTGTTAAAAGATAACGCAGGTGTCCTAAGATGAGCTCAACGAGAACAAAAATCTCGTGGAAATGTATGGTAAAAACTCGCTTGATTCTGATTTCAGCATTTAATACGAACCGTGAAAGTGTGGCCTAACGATCCTTTAGACCTTCTAATCAAGAGGTGTCGTAAAAGTTACCACAGGATAATCGTCAGGCGCCAAGCCGCTCATAGCGACGTTGTTTTTTATCCTTCACGTCGCTCTTCCTATCATCAGGAAGCTGCACCACTAAGAGTTGGATTGATCACCCACCAATAGGGAACGTGAGCTGGATTTAGACCGTCGTGAGACAGGTTAGTTTTACCCTACTGATGACAGTGTCGCAATAGTAATTCAACCTAGTACGAGAGGAACCGTTGATTCACACAATTGTTCATCGCGCTGCTGAAAAGCCGCGCGCCGGGTTACGCAGGCCGGATTATCACCGAACGCCTAAGTCGTAACCGCCAGAAGCGACGACGCGCTCGCCGCCGCTTGCCGACTCGCAGCAGGGCCTCGCCCCTGGGCGGCACGTGTCGTTGCTAAGTCGCCGCGGCGAAGAGTCGCGCGATCGCCAAGTACAATTTCCATCGAGCGGCGGGTAGAATCCTTTGCAGACAACTTAAATACGCGACGGGGTATTCTAAGCGGCAGAGTGGCCTTGCTGCCACGATCCGCTAAGATTCAGCCCTTTGTCGCTTCGATTCGTCCCACCCGCTCCCATCCATTCCATTTCTAGCTCTTTCGAACGGTTTATCCGTTTCATCGAGATACGCCACTGTGTTGAAAGGCCGATCTATGTCGGCGTATTTCAGGGTTACGACTAAGACCCGGACTTGTCGCGGTCAAAGCCAAAGATAGTAGGATGCCGAGCGACGCTGGTCTTACGACGCCGGCACACGCCGACGCCCCAGGCCAAGCCGAATAGCCACTTGTAGGCCAAACGGGAGACATAGGACGCCCCAGCCTCCGCCATGGCATGACGACCGGGCAAGACCTAGGCCAATATCCTAGGCGATGTCGCGACATATGCCGACATAGGCCGACGCGAAGCAAAGCATAGGCCGACGCCCCAGGCTAAACGGGCGACGCACGTAAAACAGTCGATCGCCTTAGCCCTGCAATGGACAGCCGACGTCCAAGGCCAAAATTGGGCGACGCGCTGAAACATAGACCGACGCCCGCCCTGGCAAATGACACAGCCGACGCCCCAGGCCAAAATGGGCGACATGCCGACGGCAGGCCAAATGGGCGACATAGCCGACGCCCTAGGCCAAAATAGGCGACATAGCCGACGCCCCAGGCAAAATTGGTGACATAGCCGACGCCCCAGGCCAAAATGGGAGACATAGGCCGACGCCCAGCTAAAATGGGCGACATATAGGCCGACGGCAAGAACATAGGCCGACGTCCTAGGCCAATGTCCTAGACCGACGTGCTGCGACATATGCCGACGTTCAGCGACATAGGCCGACGGGCAGGGCCAAAAAGGGTCGACATAGGCCGACGTCCTAGGCCAAAATAGGGCGACATAGGCCGACGTCCTAGGCCAAAATGGGGAGACATAGGCCGACGTCCTAGCCCAAAATGGGGCGACATAGGCCGACGGGCAGCAACATAGGCCGACGTCCTAGGCCAATGTCCTAGACCGACGTGCTACGACATATGCCGACGTCAAATGACATAGGCCGACGCGGCCAAACGGGCGACATAGCCGACGCAGTGGCCAAACGGGCGACATAGGCCGACGGGCAGCAACATAGGCCAATGTCCTAGGCCGACGTGCTGCGACATATGCCGACGTGCAGCGACATAGGCCGACGGGCAGCAACATAGGCCGACGTGCAGCGACATAGGCCGACGGCAAAGAACATAGGCCGACGCCCCAGTTAATGTCCTAGACCGACGCCCCAGGCCAATGTCCTAGACCGACGCATCGCGACATATGCCGACGCTCGACATAAAGCCGACGGCAGGCCAAACGGGTGACATAGCCGACGGCCGGGCCAAACGGGCAACATAGCCGACGGCAGCCAAACGGGCGACATAGCCGACGCCCCAGCCAGTGTGCAATGACATAGCCGACGGCAAAGAACCTATGCCAATGTCCTAGACCGACGTGCTGCGACATATGCCGACGTGCAGCGACATAGGCTGACGTCCTAGGACAAAATCGGGTCGTGACAGAAACATAGGCCGACGTCTTAGCCCGGCGTGCAGCGACATAGGCCGACGTCCAAGGCCAAAATTGGGCGACGCGGTGAAAATAGGCCGACGTCCTAGCTCGGCGTGCAGCGACATAGGCCGACGTCCTAGGCATAAATGGGGAGACGCACTGAAACATAGGCCGACGGGAAACAACATAGGCCAACGGGCAACAACATAGGCCGACGGGCAGGGCCGACGTCCTATGCCAAAATGGGGCGACATAGGCCGACGGGCAGGGCCAAAATGGGGCTACATAGGCCGACGGGCAGGGCCAAAATGGGGCGACATAGGCCGACGTCCTAGCCCAGCGTGCAGCGACATAGGCCGACGGGCAGCAACCTAGGCCAATGTCCTAGACCGACGTGCTGCGACATATGCCGACGTGCAGCGACATAGGCCGACGTCCAAGGCCAAAATAGGGAGACGCGCTGAAACATAGGCCGACGGATTAGCCCAACGTGCAGCGAAATAGGTCGATGTCCAAGGCCAAAATTGGGCGACGCGCTGAAAATAGGCCGACGTCCTAGCTCGGCGTGCAACGACATATGCCGGCGTCCTAGGCCAAAATGGGGCAACGCGCTGAAACATAGGCCGGCGTCCTAGCCCCGCGTGAAGCGACATAGGCCGACGTCCTAGGCCAAAACGGGGCGACATGGGCCGACGTCCTAGGCTAAACGGGCGACGCACAAACATCGGGCCGACGCCCCAGCCGACGGCACAAGGCCATAGTCGACATGCAAAGTGAACATGCTTGTGCTTGACTTGTTAAGCATACATTCACAATCAAAAGAACATATAATATGAAAAATAAGGCTATGTTTTTCACTCCACATGCGCCCAACAAAGAACTTGAGACATATGCACCAAATAGTCCCGCCGTCAATTATGAACGTTTTCACCAATGAGTGATCCCCAATAGTTTTTTTATATAAAAATGTTAATTTCAACCCTTCCAAGTCATTTATGAATGCACTAGATCCATTTCGCGCATGTTGGCACACAGAACGCCCATTATGATTCTCTGGCATAAACATGTCTGCTCCTGGCACTTGTATTTTTTTAAAGCATATATAAGAGGGTAGAGGTGTTGAAGGCACTTGAGGGCGACTTTCATTTTTGGTGGTCATGTCGTCGGCACGTAGTAGGGGGCACACTTTTGGCACGCATGGGCTCGTCCCGTGCTACGCTACCATCGTCCTCCGAAAAATGCCGACGACGATGACTCACCGGGAGCTGGAAGCGGGCGTGGTCGGTCGTGGTAGACTATTGACGGGACAAGGCGACGCTTTCGTGTCGTGCGGTGAGTTCTAGACGCTGCTCCTCGTGGCAAGCTCTAGGCGCCGAAGACGGCTCGCTGACGACCCGCCGAGCGCCCGCGCGTCGCAGTCGACGTGCCTTCTTCTCTCAGACTTCTGGCGCGGGCCGCGGTTATCTATCGTGGTTCAGCGGACTTGCTCCGACTCGCAATGTCCGTGATTACAGCGCGCGCCAGATACGGCGTCGCGTAGGGCTTGTTCGGCGCTACGACGGGCATTCGACGCACGGCGCGAGCGGTGTTCGGCGCGTTAGGTCGATCCTCGCCGAGCAGCGATCTCCCGCCCGCGCCATCTCGCCTGGTCGAGCGCCGCTTGGGCTCGCCGAGTCCGCTTCGCGCATACCTAACGACCCGCCATTATCACGCATAACAGGTTGCCTTTCGCCTCATATTACGCGCGCCGCCCCGCCTCCGCTGCGGCGGGCGCGGTTCGCGGCCGGTGGTTCGACTTTCTGATTCGTAAACGCAGCGACACGGGTCTTCACCGCCTCCTATCCGCTCAACGACGCCTTACGGATGACGGCCAGACTGCCGACCCGCCCGCGCTTCTATTGGGCCGGGTCGTGGCGCGCAGATTTCACGCAGGAATGCTACCGCCGATCCCGCCAAGAGTCATACGCTTGTCTCAAAGATTAAGCCACGCATGTGCATGAACAAATTCGCATCGCGAAATCGCGAACGGCTCATTAAATCGCTTATTAGTTTGTTTGACGGTATCTACTACTTGATAACCGTAGTAATTCTAGAGCTAATACGCGCAACAAACCCCGACTTCGGAAGCGGACGATTTATTAGATAAAGGTCGACGCGGCTCGCCCTTCGCGATGATTCATGATAACTCGACGGATCGCACGCCATCGTGTCGGGCGACGATTATTCAAATTTCCGCCTATCAACTCGACGGTAGGATAGTGGCCTACCACGGTGGTGATTTATCGACAGAGAATTAGGGTTCGATTCCGAGAGGAGCTCGAGAAATGGCTACCACATCCAAGGAAGGCAAGAGACGCGCAAATTACCCAACTCCGACACGGAGGTAGTGACAATAATAACAATACCGTGCTCTTGAGTCCGTAATCGAATGAGTACAATCTAAATCCCTTAACGAGGATCCATCGAGGGCAAGTCCGTGCCAAGAAATGTAATTCCACCCAATAGCGATATTTAAGTTGCTGCGCTTAAAAGCTCAGAGTCGACTTTGGGATAGGTCGGTCGGTCCGCTTCACGCAGTGCACGGCCGCCTCGCCCATACCGCCGGCGATGCGCCTCGCCTTAATCGTCCGGGTCGTACTACGCTACAGCATTTGAAGAAATTAGAGTGCTCAAAGCAAGTCTATGCTCATATACATTAGCACGGGATAACATTATAGATTTCGGTCCTATTACGCTGCCTTCGGATCGGAGTAATGATTATGCGACACGGGGCATTCGTGATTTCATAGTCGAGGTGAAATTCTTGGATTTATGAAAGACGCAACAATCGCGAAAGCATTTGTCAAGGATGTTTTCATTAATCAAGAACGAAAGTCGGGGCTCGAACACGATCGATTCCGCCCTAGTCTCAACTATAAACGACGCCACTGTGGATCGCGGATGTTGCTTTTAGGACTCGCCGACACCTTATGAGAAATCAAAGTTTTGGGTTCCGGGAGTATGGTCGCAAGGTCGAAACTTAAAGGAATTGACGGCGGCACCACCGTGAGTAGAGCACGCGCTTAATTTGACTCAACACGGAAACTTACCAGTCCGCATAGTAAGGATTGACAGATCGAGAGCTCTTTCGATTCTACGCGCGCATGGCCGTTTAGTTGCGGAGCGATTTGTTTGGTTAATTCCATTAACTAACGAGAACTCACCGCTAACTAGCTATGCGAGGTATCCTCCGCGACCGCCTTCTTAGAGGACTACGATCTTTAGGCCGGAAGTTCGAGGCAATAATGTGTCCGTGATGCCTTAGATGTTCCTCGGGTCGCGACGCCGCTTACATCGACGTATTCAACGAAGTTTATAGCCTCGCCGATGTGCCCGGTAATCTTTGAAATTTCATCGCGATGGGATAGATCATTGCAATTGCTGGTATTCAACGAGGAATTCCTAGTAAGCGCGAGTCATCACCGCGCTGACTACGCCCCCGCTTTGTACACACCGCCCGCCGCTTCCTACCGATTGAATGATCCTGAAATGTTCGATCGCGCGACGCGGTGAGTCTCAAGATCGCATTTCATCCTCGATCGACGGCATGTAGCGCATCATCCGCATACACTTAAGGATATGACGCGAAATCGCGTGATTGATTTCGTGGGTAGCCGAGGATCATTTGCCTCGTGGAGTTTGCTTATAACAACAACTACCATTCCAAAGATACGACGGGCGCCATACGTGCTTTATATGAGGAAATGTAAGTCGCCGATTGGTTGGTTCGACGCGGGCGAGGTGCGCTTAGTTGGCCTGCACTTGGTTCAAGCAGTCGCGATAAGGCGGCTTATCTAGAGAGATCATAGCAGCTCGTAGTCGCAGGTCATACGCGGATAATCGGGCGGTCGATTTGGAGTTTCGTAGACGATCGGGTCTTCAAGCGCCACCCACGGCGGTGCGATGAGATTCGAAAGAAGGAAACTCACCAAGGTACATCGGGCCCTACCAGATCGTCTGGCCGAGCAGGCAAGGTTGCTTGCGAGTCGGATCCGCCATCGAGTTAGAGGCGGTACATCCGCCTTCCATGTTTCTATGTCATGTTGCATCTGAGATCCAAATGAGAGTTTTCCTCGCAGCGAGGTCTAGTGACAGAGGGTTATCGTATGAGAGTCCCATAGCGATACTCGACGCTGTGTCAAAGCGATCGCGACCAAGGACGTGGCTTCCGTAAAAGTCTTGTGAAGGAATGATAACCGGAAGAGATGACTGGGAAGTGAGGAGGACACGCTGAGGAAGTATCCTCACTTATTCCCTACACCTTCAGGTAATTCGTTTTCCCTTACTTGTCAAGTTTTAATTGAAGCATTTGTTTTGTTTAAATGCTATTATGTGGCCATGTGTGGCATTATTGGTATGTCGGGGTTGTAAAAATTTATCGGAATTATGGAATTGTCGGAAAACGTAATATTGTAACGAATGGGAGGGCGACACGTGTCACCCCCCCTTATGTGCCTTGGACGAAATGGGACATGGCCAAAATGGTCATTGACCATAATCTTAAGATGACAAGTCTTGCAAGTAGTGAGCTTGATAAAATTGACTTAGTCAATGGGTCCACAAGGCTTGATATTTAAGAGAACCTCATCCAAGCCTCCCATTTCTACACATCTTGAACCTCCATGTTACTATATAATACTACTAGTAGCAAGACTAACTTCAACACTTAGAAAAAATTTCAAGAATTTCAAGAACTCCAAGAGCTAGCTCTCGGGTTCATGCTCCATAAGAAAGAAATTTTTTTGTTTCTTATCCATTAAGCTCCACACTTTAAACCAAGGTTCATGAGTGTATTGTAAGTGTATCTCAATAGAAAAATCCCGGAAAAATATAGTTTTTGTGTTAGTCGCAAGATGAAAACCTAGTTGCTTTTCTAGGTTTTGTTTGAAAGATTGAAGGAAAGTTGTTTGTGTTGTTCTAAGGGTCTCAAGTAGTGGATTGAAGTGTCTACAAGAGGCTCTAAGTTTCTAAGGAGCGACTTGATTCAAGTCGACTAAGAATCATTGAGGTAATAATCTTGTCTCTTAAGTGTTACAAGATTATATATTGTTGTTAGCCTTACATGTTTGCTAGCATGAAGTATATGTGTTTAAGCCATGTGAAGTTGGATTACAATTTGGTCGTTTATTAGAATCGCCGTGATGTTACTTACTTCAAGATTATAGTAGTTATAATCGATCATGACTTGATATCATGTTATGCTAACAACTTGGATTGAAATGGAAATTGATAAGAATTGGTGTTATCAGACTCAATGGCCGAATTGGACTAGTAGTTTGTATTAGTTTGATATCTTTTGCGGAATTTTACACGCCTAGTAGGCGTGTAATCCCCTATTGTTAATCGCATTGATCGGGCCTTAAATGCGCGTGTTTGTTTATTGAATTCGCCTTGAAAAAGGTGGCAAAGTAAGTAGAAACAAAGGAGGTGTTGTCCGATTTTCCGTAGAATTTAGAGACTTTACACTTATAATATTCTACGCTTGAAGTAAGGCGCATAGACGATTGTGGATATTATAGGTTGACATACTACGCGCGGATTTTGTACTTGGCAAGTGGTTCGACCCAAGAGGTATGTAGAACTTTCCTATCTTTCGAGCATGACTAGTTGCACGATATAGTACGGTAGACGACAAGACCTTGATATCCTTTACTAGTTTTATGAATAGCCAAGTCGGGTGAGTTAGAGATTAACTCACTTCTTTGAAAGTATTAAGGATGTCTTAAGTTTTATTAAAGTTATGGACTCAAGAGTTTTAAAGATGTGATACTTGTTTCGCTTAAACGATAAGTCCTCGATAGGAATTTGTATTTGACTAAGGTATAAAGTGAATATAACGACTTTATGGGAAGTTGGTTATATTAGCTTTATGGAAAGATAAATGAGGATAAATGACTTGATTTAATGAAAGGCAATTTGATTTTAAGGCATCAATTGCCTAAGGTTTTAAAAGAAAAGAAGTCACTTGATTTAGAAGCCTAAGTATATTTCTAAAGGTATTGTGACTTGTCTTGAAAAGTAATCGTGATTTGATGCTACGTTTATTAGTATCTTGGAAGTTTTATAATGAAAAGAGTCATCTTTTAAAAGAATGTAAGACGTAGAGTACTTTGGGTTAAATTCTGATTTTTATAAAAGACATGCTAGCGCCTTAAGTAAACTAAAATGAGAGGTATATGAATAAGGCTAATAAGAAGTTAGGGATTTTCTTAACTTGCTTATTTATCAGATAATGTTTCAGAGTGCTTATGTTATGTATGATGGCCATTGAGATAGGGTAAGAGTATAAACGAGGTAAACCCCAAGACGTTATACCACCTTCTATAGGTAAGAGTATAAACGAGGTAAATCCCCAAGACGTTATACCACCGCTTTAGTGGTAAGAGTATAAACGGCGGTGAACCCCAAGACGTTATACCACCTGCTTCCGTGATTTGCTACCCATGACGCGAGGAATACCTCACGCGAGTCCTTACGGGCTTACGCGGTGAAATAGTCCCACGCGCGGTACAAATTATGCGCGAGAATACCTCACGCGTCCACACGACCTACGCGGTGAAATAGTCCTGCGAGTAGGATTGCTTAACGATACCGCGGGGACGGTCCTTCTTTGATCGCGAGCTTCCTATTTTTATGTCAGACGATACTATTAGTTACTCTCATTGTTAGTAAGGCAATCGTAGATCGTAATTTTGTTATCATACATGCCTCCCGCTTTGTTTTAAACTTATGATGCAATTACAAAGATTTTCCGCTTTTACATACTTAGTACATATCAGGTAATCGACCCTTCCTGTGGGTTGCGCTCACGCCGCAGGTGGTAAGGTGTGGTGGATCCTCATTCTTAGGATCACTTATCGACGCCGAAGCTCCATTCTCCGAGGCTTGTCTTTGGTACGCTCTTTCCCCGATGTTGTAGTTTTATGTACATTCAGGTATGGCGGGCCTTGTCCCGCCACGCTTGTTATTCCTAGAGGTTTGTAGTCACATGTCGCGGTTTGGAGCCGTAAGAACCGAGTTGTACGCTTTGCTTTTGATTATGCATATTTTATGGCGCGCTTTATCGGCCAGCTCGTGATGTTATTGTCTAAATATGTCAGATGTCAGGTATGTTCCGCCGCTATTCTCTCGATGTATACCGAACGGGTGCCTGTGTAGGCACTGGCCGCGACTCGGTCGGGTCGTGACAAAGTGGTATCAAAGCGCTTAGTCCTCGTAAAGTGTCTGCTGCATCGCGTTCAGTAGTCTTGATTATCGCGTGTTGTGCACCACATCTATAATCGTGAGGTCAGCAGACATTTAGGATTGGTTTCCATTCTTCTCTCTCCGAGATCGCGCAGAGTCGCCTTATTAGGTTGAATCCTTTCTCGACCTATTCTTATGAAATGCTTATCCCTCCACTGAAGGCTACCACTGTGGCCCAGGCAAGGCAAAGCAGCAGGAGTCGCCAGCAGCACTGAGGGTTACTGACTCGTGCACGCACTATGCCCGAGGTAAGAGGCGGTCGGGCGAGTTCAGCCACGCCGCAGACATATGAGCCGAGGCAGAGCTCCAGAGGTTCCTGCACTAGCCTCCAGCCCCGCAGCAGGCCGAGTATAGAGACTACGGGAGCAGATCCGGTTATCGACCAAGATAGTAGCAGTGGCCACGATGTGAGCAGTGCAACTAACCCTGGAGCCGGGGCATGGATTCGGATTTTCCGGGTTGTCATCCGCCCAGTTTTATGGTTCGAGGTCCGGCGAGGATCCGCAGGAGTTCATTCGGCAGCCTACAAATGACTATGAAGCGTTCTTAGGGCTTCGAGACAGAGTCTATTATGCTAGCCTCTTACCGGTTACGCCGATATTGCGCTGAACTGTTCGAGCCGCTGAGCCGCCGAGAGCGGCGATGCTCTTCCAAATTGCTTGGGAGGAGTTTATAAAGGCCTTCATGGATCACTTTTGCCTCCCGAGACGAGGAGAGCCTGTAGATAGATTCTCGACCTCGAGGCGTAATGGAAGGACTATCGTGAGTACAACCCGAGTTTGACTTTGGCCAGTGCATGCGCACACCATTGTAGCCGATACGGCGGATAGAGTTCATAGTTATGTGATGACTAGACCGCCATATGATTAACGATGCTGGGAGTGGCTCTTCACTCTGCATGGACATTGCTGTGATGCAGCGATGCGCAGGGATGAGGATAGAGAGAGGTAGGATCGATTGACTCAAAGCCACCCAAGAGGCTGTGACAACAGGTCTCAAGGCGCTGAGGCGACAATTTCAAGCAGCAGACTAGGTCCACATTCCACAAAGACAGAGTGCTCTTCACGGTTTTCCGCGAGTTCGATCACCAGTCATTCAGAGCAGGTCGTGGCTCCAGACTTCGGGTTTCTGCGAGGCGTAAACCGCCACCGATCGAGACCACCCACATCTCAAAGGTGCTCGATGCGGTAGGTCTCACCAAGGCGAGTGCCGCATGGCCCGGAGCTTGTTACTCTTGTACGCAGCAGGCCATTCGAGGAGAGATTGTCCGCCAGAGGCGGCATGGGTGGTACGGCACCGACAGTGATCGCTTGTTGGGTCTTCCTCTTCTTCTCGGGTTACGCGCCCGAGGGCGTGGTACTCACGACCGGCAGACGCGCAGGGTCGCGGTGGTGGTTCCAGCTTCAGCGGTCCACGTAATCGCATTTATTCCTTAGCCACCGCCAGATCGTGAGGCTTCTCGACGCCGCCATGTGTACATTATTGATTTCATGTCGCGACGATATGCTTTGATAGATCCAGTTCTACCTTGTCCTATGTGTCTCCTCTTATCGGGTAGAATCGGATAGAGCCGGTGTCGACAGAGCCTTTTGAGGTAGCTACGCCAGCCGGTGATTCAAAGGTTAATGAGCGGGTGTATAGAGGTTGTCCTGTTTATTTACACCGTTAGACCTTGCGCACTTGATAGAGTCGAGATGACAGATTTTGATGTCATTACGGGTATGGACTAGTCGCTTCTTGTTATGCCAACGCGGACCGTAGGGACAGTTGGTTCGTTCCAGCTTCGCGAGCCGCTTATCGAGTGGAAGGGCAACACAGTCGCTTAGGGGTAGGTTTATTTCTTACCTCAAGGCTAGGAAGATGGTGCAAATGGTACATCTATCTTCCGTTCGGTATTTGATACAGGCCGAGGTGCCGCTTCTTCGCCGTTGGTTAGGAGTTTCCGCACGTGTTCCTGCACGACCTTCCGGTATCCATCCCGAGAGGAGATCGAGTTTTGTATTGACACGCTGCCGACACTCGACCTATTTCCATTCCGCCATACAGACGGCACCGCCGAGTCGAGAGTCAAGGACCACCAAATATTTTCGAAAAGGATTTATCGTGCCTAGTGTTTCTCCCCGGGAGCGCCGGTTTTATTTGTGAAGAAAAAGATGGAACGCCGCAGATGTGTGTTGATTACAAAATTAATAAGGTAACCATCAAGAATAGGTACCCTCCCGTGATTGACAATTTGTTTGACCGCCATGTGGTGCGAGGTGTTTTCCAAGATAGACTCGCGTCCGGTTATCATCAAAGTAGTTCGAGAGGCAGATATCCCAAAGATCGCATTCAGTGACCCTATGGGCACTATGAGTTCGTGGTTATGTCTTTCGGTTTGACCAACGCTCCAATGGTATTTATGGATTTGATGAACCGTGTTCAAGCCATTTTTGGATACATTTGTGATAGTATTCATTGATGACATCCTCGTTTATTCATGACAGAGCAGAGCACGCAGATCACTCGGCGACGGATTGGGATCCTCCGAGCCGCAGCTATTCGCCAAGTTCTCCAAGCGTGAGTTTTGGTTGGCCTCTGGCATTCCCGGGCATATTATCGGGCTGACGGTGTTCGGGTGGATACGACAAAGATTGAGGCGCCAAGTCTTGGCCGAGACCTACCATCCGACCGAGGCGCGCAGCTTTAGTATCGGGTGTTATTATCGAGGCTCGGAGCGCTTTTCTTCGATTTCAAAGACCGCTGACCAGTCGACTCGTATGCGCCCAAGTTCCAGCCGATGCAGGTCATGAGAAGCGGTTTCCAGCTGTCAAGGAAAGCGTTGACTACGGCCCGCCTTACTCTTCCCGAGGTTAGACGGCACGCGATCTATCGCGATGCCTCTGCATCGCCAGGTGTGTTTCACGCAAAGACGGTGTTATAGCCTATGCTTCCCTAGCTACTAAGCACGAGAGGAATTACCCTACCCACGACTTAGAGTCCGCAGCTTATTCATGCCTCAAGATTTGGAGACATTATTTGTACGGGGTTCACGTGGATATTTATACGCACTACAAGAGCCTCCAAAGATATCTTCAGCAGAGGAGCGAACTCATGGCAGACGCGGTTAGAGTCACGAAAGATTATGATGTTGATATTTTATACCATCCGGGAAAGCCAACGAGTTGCCGATGCCTCGAGTCGTAGATCGACGGGAGCCCGCCGAGGTACCTGCAGACAGATACGGTCCGTCGATCCACCAACAATGAGCCTCGGGGTTCGATTGATCGATACCGACGATAGCGGGTACGGTTCGCGAGGTTGCCGAGTCTTCCATCGCTGATGAGGTGAAGAGGCGACGCTGAGGACCCAGGTTGGCACGGTATCGAGATGCAACTCTTCGGGAGGAGAAGAGTCTATTCGAGGTAAATACCGCGGGGTGCTAAGATTTGAGGGCCAGCCGTGTTCCCGATGGATAGACTTCACGCCAGATTTTGGATGAGGCACACAGCTCGTTATTCTATTCATCCGGGTCACCAAGATGTACCATGACCTCGCATGTTTGTATCGCGGGATGGCCCAAGAGGACGTGGCAGTTTTGTTGCACGGTCCTAATTGCCAAGCAGTCAAGGTCGAGTACCGTGAGGCCCAAAGGATTATCAGCTATCGAGATTCCGACTGGAAGTGGAGGTGATCAACATGGACTTTGTTACAGGTTACCTCGCACTCGAGGAAGTACGACTCCATTTGGGTTATTGTTGACAGTCGATTTAAATCAGCCCATTTTATTCCATCAGACGACGCTTACCGAGGACTACGCCGATTGTACATCGAGAGATTTTGAGGTCAGACGGCACCGCGGTCGATTATATCGATAGAGGAGCCCGCTTACGGCTAACTTCCGAGGTCTTTCCGTATGGATTAGGACACAGTGAGTCTCAAAGATCGCATTTCATCCTCGATCGACGGCAGCAGAGTGTACTATCCAGACACTTGAGGATATGCCGCGAGCCTGCGTGATTGATTTCAGGGGTAGCCGAGGATCATTTGCCTCGTGGAGTTTGCTTATAACAATGATACCATTCCAAAGATATAGACGGCGCCATACGAGGCTTTATACGGGCGGAAATGTAGTCGCCATCGTTGGTTCGACGGGAGAGGTGCGCTTAGTTGGCCTGCATTTGGTTCAAGGTCGTGGATAAGGCAAGCTTATCCAGAGAGACTTTTAGCACCGTAGCCTGGCAGGTCATACGCGGATAATCGGGCGGCATTTGGAGTTTTAGGTAGACGATCGGGTCTTCTTAGCGCCACCCATGGCGGTGTGATGAGATTCGAAAGAAGGGGAAACTCACCAAGGTACATTAGGCCATACCGCATCGTCTGCCGAGCAGGCAAGGTTGCTTACGAGTCGATCTCGCCATCGAGTTAGAGGCGTACATCCGGCCTTCTATGTTTCTATATCGGAAGTGTATCTGAGATCCAAATGAGAGTTTTCCTCGCTAGTGAGGTCTAGTGACAGAGGGTTATCGATGAGGACTCCCATAGCGATACTCGATCGCCAGTCGCGATCATGACCAAGGACGTGGCTTCCACAAAGTCTTGTGGAGGAATGATAACCGGACGAGATGACTGGGAAGCTGATGAGGACATATCGAGGAAGTATCCTCACTTATTCCCTACACCTTCGTGTAATTCGCTTTCCTTACTTGTCAAGTTTTAATCAAGCATTTGTTTTGTTTAAATGCTATTATGTGGCCATGTGTGGCATTATTGGTATGTCGGGGTTGTGAAAGGAAACTATGTCGCTAATTATAAGTTTGACTCTGAAAGAACATTCGGGGACGAATGTTTCTAAGGGGGGAAGAATGTTACACCCCGTATTTACAGGACATGTTTTAAGAACGTACGTAAGAACTCAGAAATGTTAAGATTTGAGACTTGTAAAAATTTATCAGAATTATGGAATTGTCGGAAAACGTAATATTGTAACGAATGGGAGGGCGACACGTGTCACCCCCCTTATGTGCCTTGGACGAAATGAGACATGGCCAAAATGGTCATTGACCATAATCTTAAGATGACAAGTCTTGCAAGTAGTGAGCTTGATAAAATTGACTTAGTCAATGGGTCCACAAGGCTTGATATTTAAGAGAACCTCATCCAAGCCACCCATTTATACACATCTTGACCCTCTATGTTACTATATAATACTACTAGTAGCAAGACTAACTTCAACACTTAGAAAAAAATTCAAGAATTTCAAGAACTCCAAGAGCTAGCTCTCGGGTTCATGCTCCATAAGAAAGATTTTTTTTGTTTCTTGTCCATTAAGCTCCACACTTTAAACCAAGGTTCATGAGTGTATTGTAAGTGTATCTCAATAGAAAAATCCCGGAAAAAGATAGTTTTCGTGTTAGTCGCAAGATAAAAACCTAGTTGCTTTTCTAGGCTTTGTTTGAAAGATTGAAGGAAAGTTGTTTGTGTTGTTCTAAGGGTCTCAAGTAGCGGATTGAAGTGTCTAGAAGAGGCTCTAAGTTGCTAAGGAGCGACTTCGGATTTGAAGTTGGACTAAGAATTGTTGAGGTAATAATTTTGTCTCTTAAGTGTTACAAGATTATATATTGTTGTTAGCCTTACATGTTTGCTAGCATGAAGTATATGTGTTGAAGTTTTATAAGTATTATGGATTGATTGTAGCCTTAAATCCGAAATGTCATTTAAGCCATGTGAAGTTGATTACAATTTGGTCATTTATTAGAATCGCCGATGTTACTTACTCAAGATTATAGTAGTTATAATCGATCATGACTTGATATCATGTTATGCTAACAACTTGGATTGAAATGGAAATTGATAAGAATTGGTGTTATTGTACCGCCGAATTGGACTAGTAGTTTGTATTAGTTTGATATCTTTTATGGGCGGAATTTTACACGCCTAGTAGGCGGTAATCCCTATTGTTAATCGCATTGATCGGGCCTTAAATGTGGCGTGTTTGGTTATTGAATTCGCCTTGAAAAAGGTGGCAAAGTAAGTAGAAACAAATGAGGTGTCCGATTTTCCGTAGAATTTAGAGACTTTACACTTATAATATTCTACGCTTGAAGAAGGCGTTAATAGACGACATGGATATTATAGTTGACATACTACGCGGATTTTGTACTTGGCAAGTGGTTTGACCCAAGAGGTATGTAGAACTTTCCTATCTTTGAACATGACTAGTTGCACGATATAGTACTAAGAGACGACAAGACCTTGATATCCTTTACTAGTTTTATGAATAGCCAAATCAGCGAAGTTAGAGATTAACTCACTTCTTTGAAAGTATTAAGGATGTCTTAAGTTTTATTAAAGTTAAGGGACTTGAAGAGTTTTAAAGTATGTGATACTTGTTTCGTTTTAAACGTATAAGTCCCTTGGATAGGAAATTGTATTTGACTAAGGTATAAAGTGAATATAACGACTTTATGGGAAGTTGGTTATATTAGCTTTATGGAAAGATAAATGAGGATAAATGACTTGATTTAATGAAAGGCAATTTGATTTTAAGGCATCAATTGCCTAAGGTTTTAAAAGAAAAGAAGTCACTTGATTTAGAAGTCTAAGTATATTTCTAAAGGTATTGTGACTTGTCTTGAAAAGTAATCGTGACTTGATGCTACGTTTATTAGTATCTTGGAAGTTTTATAATGAAAAAAGTCATCTTTTTAAAAAGAATAGAAGTACGTAGTACTTTGGATTAAATTCCCGGATTTTTATAAAAGACATGCTAGTGCCTTAAGTAAACTAAAATGAGAGTGTATATGAATAAGGCTAATAAGAAGTTAGGGGGATTTTCTTAACTTGCTTATATTGTATAATGTCAGAGTGCTTATGTTATGTATGATGGCCATTGAGATAGGGTAAGAGTATAAAAGAGGGGTAAACCCTCAAGACGTTATACCACCTTCCCTGTGGTAAGAGTATAAACGGGGTAAATCCTCAAGACGTTATACCACCGCTTGTGGTAAGAGTATAAACGGCGCGTGAACCTCAAGACGTTATACCACCCGTGTCCGTGGATTTGCTACCCATGACGCGAGTAATACCTCACGCGAGTCCTTATGGGCTTACGCAGTGAAATAGTCCCACGCGCGGGTACATCCTATGCGAGGAATACTCACGCGGGTCCACACGACCTATGCGTGAAATAGTCCTGCGAGTAGGATTGCTTAACGATACCGCGGGCTGACGGTCCCGCTTGATCGTGAGCTTCCTATTTTTATGTCAGACGATACTATTAGTTACTCTCATTGTTAGTAAGGCACCGTGGTAATCGTAATTTTGTTATCATACATGCCTCCCGCTTTGTTTTAAACTTATGATGTAATTACATGATTTTCCGCTTTTACATACTTAGTACATATTATGATCGACCCCCTTCCTGCGGGCCGCTCACGCCGTAGGTGGGTAAGGTGTGGTGGATCCTCATTCTAGGATCACTTATCGACGCCGAAGCTCCATTCTCCCGAGGCTTGTATTTTTGGTACGCTTTTCCCCGATGTTGTAATTTTATGTACATTCGTGGTACGGCGGGCCCCGTCCCGCCACGCTTGTTATTCCTAGAGGTCCAGTAGTCACATGTCGTGGTTTCAAATGTAAGAACCGAGTTGTACAGCGCTTTTGCTTTTGATTATGCATATTTTACTGGCGCGCCTTATCGGCCAGCCTCGTGATGTTATTGTCTAAATATGTTGTATGTCAGGTATGTTCCACCGCTATTCTCTCGATGTATACTTCAAACGGGTGCCTGTGTCACTACCGCGACCCGGTCGGGTCGTGACAAAGTGGTATCAAAGCGCTTAGTCCTCGAAAGTGTCTACGCGCATCGCGTTCAGCAGAGTCTTGATTATCGGTGTCAGGCACCACATCTATAATCGTGAGGTCGCATGACATTTAGGATTGGTTTCATTCTTCTCTCTCCGAGATCGCGCAGAGCCGCCTTATTAGGTTGAATCCTCTCCGACCTATTCTTATGAAATGCTTATGCCTCCACGGAAGGCTACCAGTGGCCTGTAGGGCAAGGCAACAGCAGGAGTCGCTAATGCACTGAGGGTTACTCGACCTGTGCACGCACTATACCCGAGGTAGTAGGCGGTCGGCGAGTTCACCACGCCAAAGAGATTATAGAGCCGAGGCGCAGAGCTCCAGAGGTTCCGCACTGCAGCCTCCAGCCCGCAGCCAGTGGCCGAGCATAGAGACTACGGAGCAGATCCTGCTATCGACCAAGATAGTAGCAGGCAACACGGGTGAGCAGTAACTAACCCTGAGCCGGCGCCATGGATTCGGGATTTTCCGGGTTGTCATCCGCCCGAGTTTTATGGTTCTAGGTCCGGCGAGGATCTGCAGGAGTTCATTCGGCACACAGCCTGACTATGCAGTTCTTAGTGGCTTCGAGACAGAGTCTATTATGCTAGCCTTCTACCGTTACGCGATATTGCGCTGAATCGTTCGAGTCACGGAGTCGCCGAGAGGTGAGGATACTCTTCCACCTGCTTGGGAGGAGTTTACAGAGGCCTTCATGGATCACTTTTTGCCTCCCGAGACGGAGAGCCCATGTAGATAGATTCTGACCTCGAGGCGTAATGGAAGGACTATCGTGAGTACACCGAGTTTTACTCTTGGCCAGTACGCGCACACCATCAGAAATGATACGGCGGATAGAGTTCATAGTTACGTGACGGGACTAGACCGGCCATATGATTAATGATGCTTGGGAGTGGCTCTTCACTCTGCATGGACATCGCTGTGACGCAGCGCATGCGCAGGGATAGAGGATAGAGAGAGGAGGATCGATTGACTCAAAGCCACCCCAAGCGCCGTGACGCAGGTCTCGTGGCGCTGAGGCGGGCACTTCGCAAAGAAGCAGATCAGTCCACATTCCACCAAAGACAGAGTGCTCTTCACGGTTTTCTCGCAGAGGTCCGATCACCAGTCATTCAGAGCAGGTCGTGGCTCCGGACTTCGGGTTTCGTGGAGGCGTAAACTGCCACCGATCGAGACCACCCACATCTCAGGTGCTCGACGCGTAGGTCTCACCAGGCGAAAGTGCCGCATGGTTCCGGAGCTTGTTACTCTTGTACAAGCAGGCCATTCGAGGAGAGATTGTCCGCCAGAGGCGGCATGGGGTGGTACGGGCACCGGCTGTGATCGCTTGCCGGGTCTTCCTCTTCTTCGTGGTTATACGCCCGAGGCGTGGTACTCACGACCGCAGCCGCGCAGGGTCGCGGTGGTGGTTCCAATTTAGCGTCCACATAATCGCATTTATTCCTTAGCCACCGCCAGATTGTGAGGCTTCTCCGACGCCGCCAGTACATTATTGATTTCATGTTGTGACGATATGCTTTGATAGATCCGTGTTCTACCTTGTCCTACGGTTCTCTCTTATTGCGGGTAGAATCGGATAGAGCCGTCGATAGATCCTTTTGAGGTAGCTACGCCATGGTGATTCAAATGTTAGCCGAGCGGGTGTATAGAGGTTGTCCTGTTTATTTACCGCCGACTTCGCACTTGATAGAGTCGAGATGACAGATTTTGACGTCATTATGGTACGGACTAGTCGGCTTCTTGTTATGCCAACGCTGATCGTAGGGACAGTTGGTTCGTTCTAGTTTCCTCGCAGCCGCTTATCGAGCGGAAGCGGCAACACGTTGTCGCCGGCGGGTAGGTTTATTTCTACCTCAAGGCTAGGAAGATGGTGCGAAGGGTACATCTATCATCCGTTCGCATTTGATACGCAGGCCGAGGTGCCGCTCTTCACCACGCCTGGTTAGGAGTTTCGACGTGTTCCTGCACGACCTTCCGCATCCTCCCGAGAGGAGATTGAGTTTTGTATTGACACACTGCCGCACACTCGACCTATTTCCATTCCGCCATACGTGACGGCACCCGCCGAGTTGAGAGAGTCAAGGACCACCGAAAGATTTGTCGGAAAAAGCCTTTATCGCCTAGTGTTTCTCCCCGGGAGCGCCGGCTTTGTTTATGAAGAAGAAGGATGGAACGCCAGATGTGTGTTGATTACAAAATTAATAAGGTAACCATCAAGAATAAAATTCCCTCCCGTGATTGACGATTTGTTTGACCACTGCAGTGGTGCGAGGTGTTTCTCCAAGATAGACATGCGGTCCGGTTATCATCAGTCCGAAGTTCGAGAGGCAGATATCCCAAAGATCGCATTCGTGACCCTAGATGGGCACCATGAGTTCGTGGTTATGTCTTTCGGTTCGACCAACGCCCAGTATTTATGTCACGACCTGCCCGGTTCGTGGATCGTGCCTTACCCGCACCCAAGTAGTCATACATCGAGTAATCACGAATATAAAAACAAGACATGAAACATTGTAAACGAGACACGCTTTTACGCGAAAGTGTCGCTTTCGATATATATATAAACATAGTTTTGCGCTACATCCCAACTGCATAATAGACTACGCACTTCTAAGAAGGTAATAACTATGGCGAGTGGCCCCGCCATACCCCGAATGTACAAAACTATATACAACAACAGTGAGATCATATCCAAAAGTCGAGCCTCCTATAAGACGGAGCTCCGACACCAAAGCAAAAAGATCCTAAGGACGTGGATCTAGCACTGCCGCTCTTACCGCGGCATTTAACGCAGCCCAAGGACGCCAAGACAACAGTACCAAGTATGTGAAATCAGAAAGTACTTAAATGAAATCAAAGTATTTAAAACCATTTGCAAATACAATCGGGCTCAATTGCACATAGTGCCATATCACAAACAAGAACAATAATAGGTAAATTGTAACAGTCTTTTCTAGGTCCGCGAATGATCGGGCAAGGCCAATCGCCCATAGTATCATTATGCGTGCCTAATCCTCGACTCCCGCACCGCATAGTCACACATGCACCCGCATGAGGTATTCCTCGACGGGGTAGCTAACCCCAGACTCTCCCGACTCCCGCACCGCATAGTCTCAATAGACCGCATAGTCACATTGCATCGCATAGTGGCATCCTCGTGACGGATAAAACACCCGAATGATCAACTCGAACTCCCGCACTCCGCATAGTCACACGCATCGCATAGGCCGATAGACCGCATCAAGGTGGCAAGCCCTGATAACAAGTCGGGGGTAGGTGATATAATAACATTACAATCGACTTACCGCTTAGCAACGTAAGCACAACAAGAATGACCCCTTTCACAACATCACAAGACACTAACACACGAGCATCATAATATGTCTATTTATCAACAATCTTATTACACCTTACAGAAATCAATACAAGGTTTTTATAACAAATAAGTAAACAGCCTTTTATCTTTCTTAAGTCATATACCTAACTTCCCATAAAGCTAGTATAACTCTTAAGCTTTTGTTTAAAAACCAAATATTTCTTCGTTAAAAATGATTCAAGATTCTTTTGAAATGCATCAAGATTCTTATTATTCGTGCTTAAGTCAAAAGACATTGCCGTAATTATTATTCAAAGCTTAAGTCAAAAGACATTGCCGTAATTATTATTCAGCTTAACACACGTACGCTCACCGCACTATATATATATCTTAAAATATCATGCTTAAGAGTATAGGAAGAATCACATACCTTCTCGGTGAAACCACCTGCCAAGTTGAATATGTCGCACAGAGAATCAAATATAATAGTCAAATACGCCTATCAACGCCTAGACTATTCTCAGAAACAGCTCTAAACAGAGGGTTCTCTATTCTACGGAAAATTGGGCAGACTTCCTACCCAAGCTACTCAAGTTCATCAGAAAACAAATTCCATGTAAGTACATTCAATTATTCTTCTTTATACCCTTCATCGTGATAACACCAATTCTATTCTATAATATTCTTTCATAACTTATACTCAAGTCTTAACTATTCTTATATGTAATATCCAATTACAATAGAAGGACAAGAGTATTTACCTCGATAAGCCCAAAATTATCCAAGTTAAAAGTCGCTCCTGAGCATGGTTTAGCTCCTAATTTGTACGCTCCGATAGCTCCAAGAAACCCTTAGAAGTTTCTAACAACTTCTACTTAACTACCATAAGGGATTTGGGCTAGGGTATTTTGGAATAGTAACTTAAACTTGGAAGACAACTTTTCTACCAAGGGAGGGGGGGGGGTAGGTTTCGGCTAAGGGCTCAAGGAAGGGGGAAGTGTTGGACGAAAAGCTCACAAGGGAGAGAGAGGGATTTTAGACTTGGAAAGTTTGTTTTGTGGATGAAGAACTCTTCATCTTAAGGGGGGTATTTATAGGTCAAGCAATGGCCAACCAATGGCCAAGATGAAGCCAAGTGCAAGGCAAGTGTAGGGTGAGGATTTAGGCAAGTGTCCTTATCCATCTACCACACAAAAATATCCTACCAACTCCTTGACAAAACAAGCTCTTAAATCGTCCAAAGGGACGCCTCACGTCCGCCAACTAGAGGGTGACAAGTGTCGCCCTCTAGTTGGTCCAAAATGTTTCGTCTCTCGGAAAAATCCGCAAAAATTAGAAATGACATAGCCGTAATTTTCCCTTCGCAAGTTTTGTAAAACGTTTCGTCGGAAAACGATTCTTTTAATGAGTCAGGTACAAACTTTTTCGCCCATAATGCCTAACTAAGGCTAAACTTTGCACGCATACACCTCACGCATATACCGAAATACGGTATAACAATTTATGGATTTGATGAACCGGTGTTCAAGCCATTTTTTGATACATTTGTGATAGTATTCATCGATGACATCCCGTTTATTCGCGACAGAGCAGAGTACGCAGATCACTCGAGGACAGATTGGGATCCTCCGAGCCGCAGCTATTCGCCAAGTTCTCCAAGCGTGAGTTTTGCTGGCCTCAGTGGCATTCCCGGGCACATTATCAATGATGGTGTTCGGTGGATACGACAAAGATTGAGGCGCAAGTCTTCGCCGAGACCTACTACTCCGACCGAGGCAGCTTAGTGGGCGTGTTATTATCGAGGTTTGTGGAGCGCTTTGTTTCGATTTTAGCACCGCTGACTAGGCCGACTCGCACGCAACAAGTTCCAGCCGATGAGGTCATGCGAAGCGGTTTCCATGGCCAAGGAAAGGCTGACTACGGCCCAGCCTTACTCTTCCCGAGGGTTAGACGGCACGTGATCTATCGTGATGCCTGCATCGCCAGGTGTGTTTTGACGCAAAGACGACAAAGAGTTATAGCCTATGCTTCCCAAGATTTACTAAGCATGAGAGGAATTACCCTACCCACGACTTAGAGTCAGCCGCAGCTTATTCATGCCTCAAGATTTGGAGACATTATTTGTAATGGGTTCACGGTATATTTATACAGCACCACAAGAGCCTCCAAAGATATCTTCGTGCGATGGAGCCGAACTTGATGCAGACGGTGGTTAGAGTCACAAAGATTATGATGTTGATATTTTATACCATCCGGAAAGCCAACGAGTTGCCGATGCCTTGAGTCGTAGATCGACGGGAGCCCGCAGAGGTACAACCAGAGAGACAGATACGGTCCGTCGATCCACCACCAATGAGCTCGTTCGATTGATCGACACCGACGATGCTCGGCACGGGTTCGCGAGGTTGCCGAGTCTTCCATCGCTGAGGTGAAGAGGCGACGCTTGAGGACCCGTGTTGGTACGCAGATCGAGATGCAGCTCTTCTGGAAGAGAAGAGTCTATTCGAGGTAGCTACCACGGGTGCTAAGATTCGAGGGTTTGGTTGTTCCCGATGTGACAGACTTCACACAGATTTTGGTGAGGCACACAAAGGCTCGTTATTCTATTCATCCGGTCACCAAGATGTACCATGACCTGATATTTGTATTGGTGGGATGGCCCAAGAGGACGTGGCAGGTTTTGTTGCACGTTGTCCTAATTGCCGAAGTCAAGGTCGAGCACCGTGAGGCCCAAGAGATTATTGCAGCTATCGAGATTCCGACTGGAAGTGGAGGTGATCAACATGGACTTTGTTACAGGTTACCTCGCACTCAGAGGAAGTACGACTCCATTTGGGTTATTGTTGATAAAGCTAATGAAATCACCAATTTCATTCCGCCAGACGACGCTTTCTACCGAGGACTACGCCGATTGTACATCGAGAGATTGTGAGGTCGCACGGTGTACCCGTGTCGATTATATCGATAGAGGAGCCTGGCCATTTAATTAACTCGAGGTCTTTCCATAAGGGATTAGGGACACATGCGAGTCTCGCATCGCATTTCATCCTCGATCGACGGCAGCAGAGGTACTATCCAGACACTGAGGATATGTCGCGAGCCGCGTGATTGATTTCGTGGGTAGCCGAGGATCATTTGCCTCTCGTGGAGTTTGCTTATAACAACAGATACCATTTCAAGATACGACGGCGCCATACGAGGCTTTATATGGGCGAAATATAGTCGCCATTGGTTGGTTCGATACGGGCGAGGTGCGCTTAGTTGGCCTGCATTTGGTTCAGCAGCCGGATAAGGTGAAGCTTATCCAGAGAGACCGCAGCACTCGTAGTCGGCAGGTCATACGCGATAATCGGCGCGCATTTGGAGTTTCGTGACGATCGGGTCTTCGGGTGCCACCCACGGCGATGTGATGAGATTCGAAAGAAGGGAAACTCACCAAGGTACATCGGGCCATACCAGATCGTCTGGCGAGCAGGCAAGGTAGCCTATGAGTTGGATCCGCCATCGAGTTAGAGGGTACATCCGGCTTCTATGTTTCAATATCAAGTGTATCGAGATCCAATGATGAGTTTTCCCCGCTAGTGAGGTCTAGGTGACATGTGGTTATCGCATTTAGGAGAGTCCCATAGCGATACTCGATCTCCGTGTCAGCGATCATGACCAAGGATGTGGCTTCCATCAAAGTCTTGTGGAGGAATGATAACCGGGAGGAGATGACTTGGGAAGCGGAGGAGGACATATTGAGGAAGTATCCTCACTTATTCCCTACACCTTCAGGTAATTCGTTTTCCCTTACTTGTCAAGCATTTGTTTTGTTTAAATGCTATTATGTGGCCATGTGTGGCATTATTGGTATGTCGGGGTTGTGAAAGGAAACTATGTCGCTAATTATAAGTTGGACTCCGAAAGAACATTCGGGGACGAATGTTTCTAAGGGGGGAAGAATGTTACACCCCGTATTTACAGGACATGTTTTAAGAACGTACGTAAGAACTCAGAAATGTTAAGATTTGAGAGTTGTAAAAATTTATCGGAATTATGGAATTGTCGGAAAATGTAATATTGTAACGAATGGGAGGGCGACATGTGTCACCCCCCTTATGTGCCTTGGACGAAATGGGACATGGCCAAAATGGTCATTGACCATAATCTTAAGATGACAAGTCTTGCAAGTAGTGAGATTGATAAAATTGACTTAGTCAATGGGTCCACAAGGCTTGATATTTAAGAGAACCTCATCCAAGCCACCCATTTGTACACATCTTGACCCTCCATGTTACTATATAATACTACTAGTAGCAAGACTAACTTCAACACTTAGAAAAAATTTCAAGAATTTCAAGAACTCCAAGAGCTAGCTCTCGGGTTCATGCTCCATAAGAAAGAATTTTTTTTGTTTCGTGTCCATTAAGCTCCACACTTTAAACCAAGGTTCATGAGTGTATTTTAAGTGTATCTCAATAGAAAAATCCCGGAAAAAGATAGTTTTCGTGTTAGTCGCAAGATGAAAACCTAGTTGCTTTTCTAGGTTTTGTTTGGAAGATTGAAGGAGAGTTGTTTGTGTTGTTCTAAGGGTCTCAAGTAGCGGATTGAAGTGTCTAGAAGAGGCTCTAAGTTGCTAAGGAGCGACTTCGGATTCAAGTCGACTAAGAATCGTTGAGGTAATAATCTTGTCTCTTAAGTGTTACAAGATTATATATTGTTGTTAGCCTTACATGCTTGCTAGCATGAAGTATACGTGTTGAAGTTTTATAAGTATTATGGATCGATCAGAGCCTTAACCAAATGTCATTTAAGCCACGTGAAGTCGATTACAATATGGTCGCTTATTAGAATCGCCGATGTTACTTACTTGAAGATTATAGTAGTTATAATCGATCGCGACTTGATATCATGTTATGCTAACAACTTGGATTGAAATGGAAATTGGATAAGAATTGGTGTTATTGTACTCAATGTACGAATCGACTAGTAGTTTGTATTAGTTTGATATCTTTTGTGTGGCGGAATTTTACACGTCTAGTAGGCGTGTAATCCTATTGTTAATTGCATTTATTGGGCCTTAAATGTGGCGTGTTTGGTGATTGAATTTGGCCTTGAAAAAGGTGGCAAAGTAAGTAGAAACAAAGCGAGGTGTCATCCGATTTTCCGTAGAATTTAGAGACTTTACACTTATAATATTCTACGCTTGAAGTAAGGCAATAGACGATTGTGATATTATAGGTTGACATACTACGCGTGATTTTGTACTTGGCAAGTGGTTTGACCCAAGAGGTATGTAGAACTTTCCTATCTTTCGAGCATGACTAGTTGCACGATATAGTACAGAGACGACAAGACCTTGATATCCTTTACTAGTTTTATGAATAGCCAAGTCAAAGTGAGTTAGAGATTAACTCACTTCTTTGAAAGTATTAAGGATGTCTTAAGTTTTATTAAAGTTATGGACTTCAAGAGTTTTAAAGTATGTGATACTTGTTTCGCTTTAAACGATAAGTCCTCGGATAGGAAATTGTATTTGACTAAGGTAAAAAGTGAGTATAACGACTTTATGAGAAGTTGGTTATATTAGCTTTATGGAAAGATAAATGAGGATAAATGACTTTATTTAATGAAAGGCAATTTGATTTTAAGGAATCAATTGCCTAAGGTTTTAAAAGAAAAGAAGTCACTTGATTTAAGCCTAAGTATATTTCTAAAGGTATCGTGACTTGTCTTGAAAAGTAATCGTGACTTGATGCTACGCTTATTAGTATCTTGGAAGTTTTATAATGAAAAGAGTCATCTTTTAAAAGAATAGAAGACGAGTACTTTGGGTTAAATTCCTGATTTTTATAAAAGACACGCTAGTGCCTTAAGTAAACTAAAATGAGAG
>CM056727.1:125051358-125063858 GCA_029844215.1 Przewalskia tangutica
TCATGTCCGACATCCTTCCACCGTGATTTGAAGAAACCCGAGGAAAAACCATCCGGGCCCGGAGCCTTGTCGATGCCAATATCGAACAATGCATCATGAACCTCCTTCTCAGACACGGCTTGCAATAGGGCATCACGGTCACCATCACCTAATTTTGGTCCCGAATTAAGGGCAGCAGGGTCAATAGGCGCCGAATTCCGCGGGGTGCCAAACAAGTTTTTGTAGAAATCTACGAGCAAATCCGCCACTTCCTCGTGGGATGAAGTGCACGTACCATCCTCCTTAACAAGATAAGAAATAGCACTCCTCACATTATTCGCCTTAATCATGCTATGAAAGTACTTGGAGCTTCTATCACCTTCCACCAAGTGTCTACACCTAGCCTTTTGTTGTAGGAAATGCCTTTCTGATTCAAGTAAGGACGCGGCTTTGGTTATCAATACCCCAACCTTAGCTTTCAAATCCTCATTGTACGGACCACTCATGTGCTCATCTATAGCCTGCTTGAACTCCAAATTAGTCGTACTAGCCTTTTGAGCAATACCGCAAAAAGCATTAGCATTCAATTCACGTAGCGGCTTCTTCAACGACTTTAATTTCGTGGTCAAACTAAACTGAGCAGAACCATCCACGTATTGCTTCCAACAAGAATCCAATATACCATCAAAGGAGGGATGCGTAAGCCACATATTTAGGAACTTAAAGGGGCGGTTACCTCTAGTAGTAGAAGTGATCACAGAGGTTATCACTGGACAGTGATCCAAAACCGGCTCCATGGGCAGGTAGGTGGCCGTGCAATCCAAGCTTAAATCACTCCAATACTGATTCATCAAGACTCTATCTAGCTTGGACCAAATCGAACCATTCGTCCAAGTGAAGAAGGACCCTGAAGCAGGAGCATCGGAGAGACCATGCGCCATCATAAAATCACTAAGATCTTTCAGAACATAGGCCGAGAGGGGTGGACCCCCTACCTTGTCCTGAGTAGAGCAATAAGAATTGAAGTCACCCAGAATCATCCATGGCTCCACAATACCCATACCCAGCTGAGTTAAGTGGTCCCATAGCTTCCTCCTTTCCGTGACACTATACACCGGATATACAAAAGTGGCAAAGAAAGACACCTGAGTTACGGTGCATCGTGCGTAGACATGAACGTGTTGTGAATCCATTCCAGTCACCTCACAGCTTACTCTAGACGGATCCCAGAGTAGTAACATTCTTCCACCATCAATGAAGTCAATATTCTGTTACACCCCGTAAATTCTAGAAGATAGATAAGTTGGCAAACATGTGTTGGAAGGACTTTGAGTTACCTTTGAGTGTTGGACCCCAGTTGTTAAGGATTGTAAGGTGTTTAAAAGGCCTAGTGTGTAGTCCGTTGAATCTAGGTCCCAACGCAACCAACTGTTCGTCGATTGGACAACGGAGTCAAAAGTTATGGAAGTTTCAAGTTTGGCGCGCATCAGCAAAGCAGCTGACTTGATTCAGGGTCTGGCGCAGCGCCGGAGAAACGTGGCGCGCCATTGTACCGAGGGTCTGGTGTTGGCAGGCCGCGCGCCGAATGCGGGCCGCGCGCTGCAGACGCTGCAATTATTTTTCGAAGTGCAGCGGCCGCGGCGGCTGGCGCGCGCCAAGACGGGATTTTCTGCGGGTAAAGGAAAAAAAAACAGGGATATTTTTATAAGGAGCCTATGGGAGGGTGACAAGTGTCCCTCCCATCCTTTGACCAGCGATAGAAGCCTACTTTAGGGCCAAGTCTTGGAAGACTTGGCCATTTCATTTCAAACCCTCCCAAGAGAAAACCCCTCTCCCTTCTCTCTAGGTTTTTGAGAAACCTGGCCTTAGGGAACTGTTGGAGCGGCGGCAAGAAGGAAAAAGTGTTGGTGAACTTGTGGGAAGCGCTGGTGGTTGAGTTGACGGAAAGAAAGTGGAAGAAAAGGGCTTGTGGGCTTTTCCAAAAGGTAAAAGTTTCCCTTCCTCTTGGATTTGAGTTTTTACTTATGATAGTAGTATAGATCTGTGAGCCTGAGGCTGTTATATTTAGAGTTTGAATAGATTTGTGAGCCTGAGGCTGTTATAGTTAAGTTTGTATAGATTTGTGAGCCTGAGGCTGTTATAGTTAAGTTGGCTTAGATTTGGATCTTGTAGCCTTGTTGATTTCGGCCTTGTGAAAGGTGGCAAGTTAATAGAAACAAAGGAAGTTCTGTCCAATTTCCGTAGAATGTAGGGGCCTTGTACTTAGTTTACTCTACGTTCGAAACTAGAGTTTGATAGACGTTTTATGGCCCTTATAGGATTGAAGTACTACGTGTAGCATATTCTTCTTAAGGAGATAAGATCGTGGAGCATTTTGCTTAGTGTCGATAATCGTCGCGAGGTATGTGATTCTTCCTATCCTCTTCAGATGACTATTTGTGAAATATATAGTGCGTTGACGACGCGTGTGTTAAAGGAAATTGATTTTCCAAATTGTGTCTTGACTTGTTATGAAGTGTAAAGGGCTTCATTAGGTGTAAGAGTAGTAAGTCTTATCCGTTAGTAATGGGCACTCGGTGTTAAAGAATGAGCCCTCTTGGTCTCATAAATGTTTATGTGGTAATTGGTTGGTTTAAAACATAAAGGGTTATAACGGCTTTATGGGAAGTCGATTATAACAACTTTATGTGAGTAAAAGAACGGTTGTTGATTGGTAGAAGTTAAGAGACTTGATCTTGTAAGATAAGAGACTTAACTTAGAATTGTGAAAGTTTTGTAATGTATTCAAAAGTTGTAAAACCTCATTCGTGAGTAATGAGTAATACTTGGTTTTTGAAAACTTAAGAGTTATACTAGCTTTATGGGAAGTTAGGTATAACGGCATAAGAATGTGAAATGGATTTGAAAGTGGGAACAAGTATCGAACACACCATCGCAGGGCTTAATAAAGGAAATGGTTTCGACTAATTGATTATATTAAAACCGAGAAACCTCCATCCGCATAGAAACTAAGATAAGACAAAATGATATTACATTTCCTAGATCATGGTCGCTTAAATGAGAATCATTGATAACAAGTTCTGACTTTTCTTAAAATTCCAAAGAATGAACTTAATGGATTGCAAAGGATAATGTACTGGATTTTGGAAAAGAGAAGTAACTTGAGTTTGAAAGTATAAATCACTTGTTTTCAAATATCGAACTTTTCTTAAGGGAAAAGTAAATGACTTGGTTTTAAAAGGTAGGAATACTTGACCTTAAAGGAGTTAATTACTTGGACTTTTAAAAGGTATACTTGACGTTCTGTTAATTGTGTTTGAAGACGTGTTCTAAACATGAATGTGTGTGATACTATGTGATAGTATCGTATGGTTTCCACGTAAAGAGAGGTCTTTGAAGGTAGGAAAGAATGTAGTATTTTGGGGTTGGAACCCGGTTTGTTGACTTAAACGAAGGTACTTTGAGTTGTGTGTAACCTGTCTGTGCTTGTGGTGATAGTTTTGTTGTTGTGCAAGTGTTTGACTTTGTGCTACCGAGTCTCTCGACGAGGGCCGGATATCGGGTGGTATGATGGACATATCGACACGTTGGGTAGCCCACGCATGCTTCCACTATATTGATCCTTCGGGACATATCGACACGTTGGGTAGCCCACTGTATGCTTCTATTGTGAGTGTTATCTTGTAAATCTGGTTTGGACATACCGACACGTTGGGTAGCCCACGCAGTACGTCCACGGTGAGTATTATCCGGTATTTGTTTGACATACCGACACGTTGCAGCCCACGAGTACGCGCCCACATGAGTATTATCCGGTATTTGTTTGGACATACCGACACGCTGGGTAGCCCACGAGTATGCGCCCACAGTGAGTATTATCCGGGTATTTGTTTGGACATACCGACACGCTGCAGCCCACGCAGTATGCGCCCACGGTGAGTATTATCTTGTTATCGTTGGGACATACCGACACGCTGGGTAGCCCACGAGTACGCGCCCACCGTGAGTACTATCTTGTTATCGGGTCGACATACCGACACGCTGGGTAGCCCACGCAGTATGCGCCCACTTTGAGTAATGATCTTTCGGGCGAGTCCTCGACTTGATGTGATTTGATTTGATCGAATCAGATATACGTGTATCAGTAGTTTGGTATCATACATGTCTCCGCTTTTCCTTATAGACTATTATGATTTCTTTTACGATTTTTCTGCTTCGCATACTCTGCACTGTTGTAATCGACCTCCTTCGGGCCGCGTCATGCCGCAGTTGAGATACATCGCTTGTTGATCCGCACTTTGGATCGCTGCTCGCCTCGTAAAGCTCCATTCCTTCTGAGACTTTGTCATTTGGTACGGTTCTCAAGTTGTAGAACTTTTGTACATTCAGTGGTATGGCGCCCCTCCGTCGAGATGTTATAAAATTCTTAGAGGTCCGTAAATCGATGCAAGTGATTGTAATCGTCGTGTTAGTTATTTTCGTAAAAGGTAACCGCTTGGTTAGCCTGCTTTCTTTTCATTTGTTATCATGTATGAGTTTTAATTTCACGATTTTCTCGATGTTGTTTGACTACTGGGTGCCCGTAAGGCACCGCCGCGGTTTTGGGTCGTGATGTATGGTATCGAGCGATTAGTCCTCTGGAAAGTGTCTACGCACCGTGTCTAAGTAGTCTTGATTATCGATGTGTGCACCACATCTATAATCGTGAGGTCGCGGGCATTTAGGATTGGTTTCTATTCTTCTCATTCGAGATCGTGCCTGTAGCCGTGTTGTAAGTCGACCCTCCGACGTGTTTCGCTTTTACCGCTTATGCCTCTCGCGAAAGGCAACCAGGCCCGTGGCAAGGCAAGCAGAGGAGTCGCGAGTAGAGCAATGGCGCCTCTACCGAGACCACAGTACCTGAGCCTCCAGTCCCACGGTCTGGAGCAGAGGAGATGGGTTACGAGGAGTTGGCCCAGTTATTGGCCAGGGTTGTGGCCAGACACGAGGATAGGCTGGACGCAGCAGTTCCAGTAGCACCAGTGGTTCAACCGAGATCAGATAGTTTGAGGTCAGCGGACTTTTCGAGTCAGGCCCGCCAGAGTTCTACGGGTCGAGGCTCGAGGATGATCCGCAGGAGTTCATCCGACAGCCATAATGGATCATGAGAGTGATCAAGGCATCGGAGACCGAGTCGATGGTCCTAGGTTCGTGATCGGCCGCGTGATACCGCAGCCGATCGTTTGATTCGCGAGCTGTCCCGGAGGGCATGCACTTCCAGCGAGATGGGACGAGTTCTCGAGGCATTTCTTGCACATTTCTTGCCTCCATGTATTTGGAGGACTCGCCGGCAGATTTTTGATGTTGAGGCGTAACCGCGCACGGTTCAGAGTACAACGTGGAGTTTAACTCACTAGCTCGCAGACGCCCCCGCTAGTAGCCGACATGGAGGACAGAGTGCACCGCTATGTCACGGTGGCTTGATGACTATTTGGCGAGAGTTGCTCGAGTAGCTCTTCACCGCATGGACATCGCCCGCACGCAGCTCATGCACTGATGTGAGGCACGTGGAGTCGACGGAATGACCAAGATCAGCAGAGTAGGCCAAGGCAGCAGGTCCTTTGGTGACCTTTCGGCAGCAAATTTCAAAGAAGTTAGTTATGCGCCCGCCAAGACGGAGTGCTCCACCTCGCCGCCGACGCTCGAGAAATTCAGAGCAGTCGTGGCTCCAAGGTTTCGGTTTTGGGGATCGGGGATGTTAGTCGGATGGGACCACCCTTACCTCGTTGTGACTTGTGGTAGGCTCCACGATGGGAGTGTCGTGCTAATAGGGAATCTGTTTTACATGCGGCCACCGCCATTTTGCAAGGAATTGTCCCACCAGAGATAGCGCGAGGTTGAGATTCACCTTCGATCATGGGCGATTCACCTCCTCCTTTTGTGCGTCGTGTCCGGAAAGAACATGAGTAGAGCGACAAGAAGGAGGTGAAGCAATAGTGACAGTACGTTCTAACCTCTAGAGTATTGTATGCTTTGATGTTGTGGTGATGTGTTGAGTGCTACGTCGTAGCTTTGTGTATATAATGTGTTTTGGAAGCATGGTTATTAAAGAGGTAAGTTTGGGGATGAGAAAATTTTGAGACCTTAGATGTAAGGCCGTCTTGGGTAGAAGCCTCATCGTTAATCCTTGTCTGAGTGTATGGTATACATGGAGTTTTGTGTGATGATTCCACGGGTAGTTTGCGATGGAAGTGGTAGCTTCCATGACGTGGATTAGTAAGATGGACGAGAGGTAGTGACTCAAGGTGGTAGAAACTAAGCAGTTGGATCGAATTGTGGAACGTGTACTAGAGAGGGCGAGTGTACAAGGAAGGTACGCCGAGTAAGGAGAGTATCCTTTAGACCAAGGGAGGAGAAAATAGTGATGTTTGCACGCAGAGGTGATTTCCAAGTGGAATTTGGAGACGCGTGATTTCTATATTATGGCCATGAGAGGCATAAATGAGTTTTGCAGGTATAGTAGTGAAGACTATACCGCGCACGTGTTCTCAAGACTTGAAGGAACATTCGGACGAATGTTTCTAAGGGGAAGAATGTTACACCGTAAATTCTAAGATAGATAAGTTGGCAAACATGTGTTGAAGGACTTTGAGTTACCTTTGAGTGTTGGACCCCAGTTGTTAAGGATTGTAAGGTGTTTAAAAGGCCTAGTGTGTAGTCCGTTGAATCTAGGTCCCAACGCAACCAACTGCTTCGCCGATTGACAACGAGTCAAAAGTTATGGAAGTTTCAAGTTTGGCGCTGGCAAGTAAAGCAGTTGACTTCGGGTCAGGTTCAGCGCGGCGCCGAGAAATGGGCCGCGCGCCGATTGTACCGAGGGTCTGCGGTGTTGGCGCCGCGCGCCGAATGCGTGGGCGCGCGTGACGCTGCAATTATTTTTCTGGCAGTGTTAGCGCTGGCCGGCGCGGGCGCGCCAAGACGGGATTTTCATGTAAAGGAAAAAAACAGGGATATTTTTATAAGAGCCTATGGGAGGGTGACAAGTGTCCTCCCATCCTTTGACCAAATGAGAAGCCTACTTTAGGCCAAGTCTTGGAAGACTTGGCCATTTCATTTCAAACCCTCCCAAGAGAAAACCCCTCTCCTTCTCTCTAGGTTTTTGAGAAACCCGCCTTAGGGAAGCTGAGCGGCAAGAAGGAAAAGTGTTGGTGAACTTGTGGGAAGCGCTGGTGGTTGAGTTGTGGAAAGAAAGTGGAAGAAAAGGGCTTGTGGGCTTTTCCAAAAGGTAAAAGTTTCTTCCTCTTGGATTTGAGTTTTTACTTATGATAGTAGTATAGATCCGTGAGCCCGAGGTCGTTATATTTAGAGTTTGAATAGATTTGTGAGCCCGAGGTCGTTATAGTTAAGTTTGTATAGATTTGTGAGCCCGAGGTCTGTTATAGTTAAGTTGGCTTAGATTTGGATCTTGTAGCCTTGTTGATTTCGGCCTTGTGAAGGTGGCAAGTTAATAGAAACAAAGGAAGTTCATCCAATTTCGTAGAATGTGGGCCTTGTACTTAGTTTACTCTACGCTCAAACTAGAGTTTGATAGACGCTTTATGGCCCTTTATAGGATTGAAGTACTACGTGTAGCATATTCTTCTTAAGGGCGGAGATAGTCTTGTGGAGCATTTTGCTTAGTGTCGATAATCGTCGCGAGGTATGTGATTATTCCTATCCTCTTCAAAGATGACTATTTGTGAAATATATAGTGCGGTTGACGACGTGTGTTAAAGGAAATTGATTTTCCAAATTGTGTCTTGACTTGTTATGAAGTGTAAAGGGCTTCATTAGGTAAAGAGTAGTAAGTCTTATCCGTTAGTAATGGGCACTCTGGTGCTTAAAGAATGAGCCCTCTTGGTCTCATAAATGTTTATGTGGTAATTGGTTGGTTTAAAACATAAAGGGGTTATAACGGCTTTATGGGAAGTCGATTATAACAACTTTATGTGAGTAAAAGAACGGTTGTTGATTGGTAGAAGTTAAGAGACTTGATCTTGTAAGATAAGAGACTTAACTTAGAATTGTGAAAGTTTTGTAATGTATTCAAAAGTTGTAAAACCTCATTCGTGAGTAATGAGTAATACTTGGTTTTTGAAAACTTAAGAGTTATACTAGCTTTATGGGAAGTTAGGTATAACGGCATAAGAATGTGAAATGGATTTGAAAGTGGGAACAAGTATCGAACACACCATCATAGCGCTAATAAAGGAAATGGTTTCACTAATTGATTATATTAAAACCAAGTAGAAACCTCCATCCGCATAGAAACTAAGATAAGACAAAATGATATTACATTTCCTAGATCACGGCTTAAATGAGAATCATTGATAACAAGTTCGACTTTTCTTAAAATTCCAAAGAATGAACTTAATGGATTGCAAAGGATAATGTACTGGATTTTGGAAAAGAGAAGTAACTTGAGTTTGAAAGTATAAATCACTTGTTTTCAAATATCGAACTTTTCTTAAGGGAAAAGTAAATGACTTGGTTTTAAAAGGTAGGAATACTTGACCTTAAAGGAGTTAATTACTTGGACTTTTAAAAGGTATACTTGACGTTATGTTAATTGTGTTTGAAGTACGTGTTCTAAACATGAATGTGTGTGATACTATGTGTGATAGTATCGTATGGTTTCCACGTAAAGAGAGGTCTTTGAAGGTAGGAAAGAATGTAGTATTTTGGGGTTGGAACCCGGTTTGTTGACTTAAACGAAGGTACTTTGAGTTGTGTGTAACCTGTCTGTGCTTGTGGTGATAGTTTTGTTGTTGTGCAAGTGTTTGACTTTGTGCTCACGAGTCTCGGCGGAGGCGGATATCGGGTGGTATGATGGACATATCGACACGTTGGGTAGCCCACGGGTATGCTTCCACTATATTGATCCTTTGGGGACATATCGACACGTTGGGTAGCCCACGGGTATGCTTCTATTAGGAGTGTTATCTTGTAAACTGGTTTGGACATACTGACACGTTGGGTAGCCCAGTATGCGCCCACGATGAGTATTATCCGGGTATTTGTTCGACATACCGACACGTTGGGTAGCCCACGAGTACGCGTCCACAGTGAGTATTATTCGGGTATTTGTTTGGACATACCGACACGCTGGGTAGCCGCAGTATCGTCCACGATGAGTATTATTCGGGTATTTGTTTGGACATACCGACACGTTGGGTAGCCGAGTATGCGTCCACAGTGAGTATTATATTGTTAGTGGTTGGGACATACTGACACGTTGGGTAGCCCACGTGTATGCGTCCACCGTGAGTACTATCTTGTTATTGGGTTGGACATACTGACACGTTGGGTAGCCCAGTATCGCCCACTTTGAGTAATGATCTTTCGGGCGTGAGTCACGACTTGATGTGATTTGATTTGACCGAATCAGATATACGTGGTGTCTTGTAGTTCGGTTATCATACATGTCTCTGCTTTCCTTATAGACTATTATGATTTCTTTTCTGATATTTTTGCGTTTCGCATACTCGGCACTGTTATCGACCTCGCCCGGCTGCGTGCATGCCGCAGGTTGAGATACAGCGCTTGTTGATCCGCACTTTGGATCATTGCTCGTTCTCGTAAAGCTCCATTCCTTCGGAGACTTTGTCATTTGGTACGGTTCCCTGAAGTTGTAGAACTTTTTGTACATTCAGGGGTATGGCGGGGCCCTGTCCCGTCAGAGATGTTATAAAAATTCTTAGAGTCCTGTAAATCGATGTGGCGAGGATTGTAACTGTTCGGGTGTTAGTTATTTTCAGAAAAGGTAACCGTTTGGTTAGCCTGTTTTCTCTTTTCATTTGTTATCATGTATGAGTTTTAATTTCCGCTGATTTTCTCTGATGTTGTTTGACTACTTGGGTGCCCGGGTAAGGCACCAGTCGCGGGCCCGGTTTTGGGTCGTGACATATTCGAACAAGATTTCCAAGTGGGAAATCTTTGCGAAGGAAAAGTCTTAAGTCTTGTTCTAGTGAACTTAGTCTCAATCAAACATGCTATTGCCACTGAATGCTGCTGCGCAAGCCTACACACTAGAGATTGTGTGGCTGCCCTATCCAGGCGTCCGCAAAGACCCCGGACATTACAACATAGGACTTTCATCTAGAAACAGAGGAGGATTCGGCTCCTCCGCGCCCTGCACTGACTTCCTTGCCTCTGTTCTTTCTCGAAGTGACTTCTTGCCATCCCTCCTTCTCCGTGTTAGTCTGGTCACAAATATCCATGCCCGTCACACCATCCCTAGCTCCGGATCTGTCTATAGTAACCGGGCTAGAGGGTATGTTAGAACCCCCTCTGGCCTGATCCGCAGCAACCCTCTCCTGACCCCTAACACCACTACTAGTGGCATTAGTATCATTTTGTCCACGTACAACCCGCAAGCTAGCATTACTCTTCTGACCCGTCGGCAGTGACTTGTCCGAGATCGGAGCTTTGCCAACATTTTCGGAAGCATGCGGCTGACTCCTGACCTGTGGAGCAGTTCTGTTTGCAGCTACATTCCTTGAACCCTGTGGTATGAAGAGAGGGTTCGAGTGTAGTGACCCTGCATTGGCCACAACCTCAATTCTACCCGTGTCTACTCCAACACTTGTGTGATTCTTTAGGCTCTGTGATTGAACAATTTCCGCAGACTCAACCTCTTTCAACAACTTCTTGCACTTCAAATGGTTATGTCCGAACGTAGAACAGTGATAGCAATAGTCCGGATAATTCTCATACTTAACTTTCTGAACATACCTCCGATTGTCCGGCATACGAACACCAAATTCCATCACAGGCTCCTTACTTACGTCAATCTCAATCAGAACTCGTGCATAATTCATCTTTGTTCTGTCCTTAGTAAATTGGTCCGTATACAGTGGCATACCTATACGTGACGCAATTTTGCTAAGTCCAGAAGCACTCCAAACTGAAAGTGGGACATCCCTTAGCTCTACCCAGACCGGAATGTTTGTGAACATATCATCTGTAAGCAACGTACCCTTCTCGACCAATTTCAGCATCAAAGTCTTGCCATAGACCATGTATGGCCCACCATGGAATACCTTGAGCAGATCCTCCTCAGACATGAACCTAAAGATAGTCCATCCTCGACCGTAAGGTATGATTCTACACTTAACTCCCCACTTCTTGACGATGGAATTGAGTGCATCTCTGCCAGGAAACGGTCCAGTGAAGCATCCAATGAGACAATGTCCCCATGTTTCGACAAAAGGAACCTCATCAGTGGTGTCAAGCTTAACATCTTCCTCCTCCTGCCCAATGAAATTCAGCTTCATACCCTTCTCTTCTAGCCTCGAACCAGCGAACATTCCGGCATAAGTTTTCTTAGTCTTGCTAGCATCTTTGTCCGCGGTAACCTCAGTAGGGCTAGGCTTGTCAATTGCCATGCCAGTGTGATGATCATCAGTGTTAGGTAATTGTAGACCCACATTCTGCTCCAGAACCGACCCGCCACGACCCGCCTAACCCGTAATGGGCCCGATGGGGCCGAAGCGGCCCAATGGTGCCTTCACCGCGTTGGGCCCAGGTGCAATGTCTTTCCGCCCCGACCCAATACCATTCCTTTGGCC
This sequence comes from Przewalskia tangutica, assembly GCA_029844215.1. Lineage (NCBI taxonomy): Eukaryota > Viridiplantae > Streptophyta > Magnoliopsida > Solanales > Solanaceae > Przewalskia > Przewalskia tangutica. The sequence goes on from CM056727.1 coordinate 125,062,926, forward strand.
CATAGACTCCATACGAACGATCGCAGATTCGACCGCTGACCGCATGACCCGTGATTCGACGTGAGCACCTATGTGGGCCAGAATTTCGTCTGCAATGCTAAGCCCAGCAGCCATGTCATTTTGTTTTGGCCCAACACCCTTGCCTTGGCCCATGCGCTCCATACCCAGCCCGTGACTGCCCTCATGCCCCGCCATCACCCCTGGGCCCACAACATGGCCCGCACCTAACCCTAGGGTTTCCGCCGCCGCCGCAACAAGCCCTAGGGTTTCCGACGCCGCTGCCTCAACACCTACACCAATTTTCGTCGGAATCACGCCGGCAAGATCAAGAACAACATTCTTCAAACTAGAACCATTCACATCACCATTGTCATTGGTATGAACGTTCATGCCACCTAAATCAATACCATTACCCGAAATTGTATCATCACCGTGAACATCAAGACTCACCACGCTTCTATCCACCACATCACTTTCCGTTTCTTGAGTATTTCCATCAAGAACATTCAAAGTAACCAAACTGCTAGTCGAGGCAAAACTCGGAGCAAATACCACCGGTGCAGCCACCGTCATCGTCGAAAGATCTCTATTTCCGACTACACCATCTACTACGTTATTAACGTGCATGGTTTCTACACCCTTACCCCATTCATGAATCATCTTAAGAGTAGTGTCATCGACAACCTTCTCAAGGATAACACGTCTGTCCGGCGCGACGTGCACCATGACCGTCGGATCCGCAACTCCGGGCATCAAGTTCTCACCCACAATCACCGGATATGTATTCACCTTTTTCTTCTTCTTAATAGACTTAACTTTCATCGACGTACCCCCATCATTAACACCGGAAACACTCTTTGTCTTGCCCATGACATGAGACAAGACAAACAATTATCCAAATACCAACCACGAATCCGTAACAATGAGAATACA
>CM056727.1:125068858-125078858 GCA_029844215.1 Przewalskia tangutica
GCAGAACCATCCACGTATTGCTTCCAACAAGAATCCAATATACCATCAAAGGAGGGATGCGTAAGCCACATATTTAGGAACTTGAAGGGGCGGTTACCTCTAGTAGTAGAAGTGATCACAGAGGTTATCATCGACAAATGATCCAACCGCTCCGTGGCAGGTAGGTGGCCGTGCAATCCAAGCTTAAATCACTCCAATACTGATTCATCAAGACTCTATCTAGCTTGGACCAAATCGAACCATTCGTCCAAGTGAAGAAGGACCCTGAAGCAGGAGCATCGGAGAGACCATGCGCCATCATAAAATCACCAAGATCTTTCAGAACATAGGCCGAGAGGGGTGGACCCCCTACCTTGTCCTGAGTAGAGAAATAAGAATTGAAGTCACCCAGAATCATCCATGGCTCCACAATACCCGTACCCAGCTGAGTTAAGTGGTCCCATAGCTTCCTTCTTTCCGTGACACTATACACCGGATATACAAAATGGCAAAGAAAGACACACGAGTTACGGTGCATCGTGCGTAGACATGAACGTGTTGTGAATCCATTCCAATCACCTCACAGCTTACTCTAGACGGATCCCAGAGTAGTAACATTCTTCCACCATCAATGAAGTCAATATTCGAACAAGATTTCCAAGCGGGAAATCTTTGCGAAGGAAAAGTCTTAAGTCTTGTTCTAGTGAACTTAGTCTCAATCAAACATGTTATTGCCACTGAATGCTGCTGCGCAAGACTACACACTAGAGATTGTGTGGCTGCCCTATCCAGGCGTCCGCAAAACCCCGGACATTACAACATAGGACTTTCATCTAGAAACAGAGGAGGATTCGTCTCCTCCTCGCCCTGCACTGACTGTCTTGCCTCTGTTCTTTCTCAAAGTGACTTCTTGCCATCCCTCCTTCTCCGTGTTAGTCTGGTCACAAATATCCATGCCCGTCACGCCATCCCTGGCTCCGGATCTGTCTATAGTAACCGGGCTAGAGGGTATGTTAGAACCCTCCGGCCGATCCGCGCAACCTCTCTCGACCACAACACCACTACTAGTGGCATTAGTATCATTCTGTCCACGTACAACCCGCAAGCTAGCATTACTCTTCTGACCCGTCGGCAGTGACTTGTCCGAGATCAGAGCTTTGCCAACATTTTCGGAAGCATGCGGCTGACTCCTGACCTGTGGAGCAGTTCTGTTTGCAGCTACATTCCTTGAACCCTGTGGGATGAAGAGAGGATTCGAGTGTAGTGACCCTGCATTGGCCACAACCTCAATTCTACCCGTGTCTACTCCAACACTTATGTGATTCTTCAGGCTCTGTGATTGAACAATTTCCGCAGACTCAACCTCTTTCAACAGCTTCTTGAACTTCAAATGGTTATGTCCGAACGTAGAACAGTGATAGCAATAGTCCGGATAATTCTCATACTTAACTTTCTGAACATACCTCCGATTGTCCGGCATACGAACACCGAATTCCATCACGAGCTCCTTACTTACGTCAATCTATATCAGAACTCGTGCATAATTCATCTTTGTTCTGTCCTTAGTAAATTGGTCCGTATACAGTGGCATACCTATACATGACGCAATTTTGCTAAGTCCAGAAGCACTCCAAACTGAAAGTGGGACATCCCTTAGCTCTACCCAGACCGGAATGTTTGTGAACATATCATCTGTAAGCAACGTACCCTTCTCGACCAATTTCAGCATCAAAGTCTTACCATAGACCATGTATGGCCCACCATGGAATACCTTGAGCAGATCCTCCTCAGACATGAACCTAAAGATAGTCCATCCTCGACCGTAAGGTATGATTCTACACTTAACTCCCCACTTCTTGACGAAAAATTGAGTGCATCTCTGCCAGGAAACGGTCCAGTGAAGCATCCAATGAGACAATGTCCCCATGTTTCGACAAAAGGAACCTCATCAGTGGTGTCAAGCTTAACATCTTCCTCCTCCTGCCCAATGAAATTCAGCTTCATACCCTTCTCTTCTAGCCTCGAACCAGCGAACATTCCGGCATAAGTTTTCTTAGTCTTGCTAGCATCTTTGTCCGCGGTAACCTCAGTAGGGCTAGGCTTGTCAATTGCCATGCCAGTGTGATGATCATCAGTGTTAGGTAATTGTCGACCCACATTCTGCTCCAGAACCGACCCGCCACGACCCGCCACGACCCGCCTGACCCGTAATGGGCCCGATGGGGCCGAAGCGGCCCAATGGTGCCTTCACCGCGTTGGGCCCAGGTGCAATGTCTTTCCGCCCCGGCCCAATACCATTCCTTTGGCCCATAGACTCCATACTAGTAACTGGTCGCAGATCCGACCCGCGTTGACCCGCATGACCCGCATCTGACCCGTGAGCACCTATGTGGGCCAGAATTTCGTCTGCAATGCTAAGCCCAGCAGCCATGTCATTTTGTTTCGGCCCAACACCCTTGCCTTGGCCCATGCGCTCCATACCCAGCCCGTGACTTCCCTCATGCCCCGCCATCACCCCTGGGCCCACAGCATGGCCCGCACCTAACCCTAGGGTTTCCGTCGCCGCCGCAACAAGCCCTAGGGTTTCCGACGCCGCCGCCTCAACACCTACACCAATTTTCGTCGGAATCACGTCGACAAGATCAAGAACAGCATTCTTCGAACTAGAACCATTCACATCACCATTGTCATTGGTATGAACGTTCATGCCACCTAAATCAATACCATTACCCGAAATTGTATCATCACCGTGAACATCAAGACTCACCATGTTTCTATCCACCACATCACTTTCCGTTTCTTGAGTATTTCCATCAAGAACATTCAAAGTAACCAAACTGCTAGTCGAGGCAAAACTCGGAGCAAATACCACCGGTGCAGCCACCGTCATCGTCGAAAGATCTCTATTTCCGACTACACCATCTACTACGTTATTAACGTGCATGGTTTCTACACCCTTACCCCATTCATGAATCATCTTAAGAGTAGTGTCATCGACAACCTTCTCAAGGATAACACGTCTGTCCGGCGCGACGTGCACCATGACCGTCGGATCCGCAACTCCGGGCATCAAGTTCTCACCCACAATCACCGAATATGTATTCACCTTTTCTTCTTCTTAATAGACTTAACTTTCATCGACGTACCCCCATCATTAACACCGGAAACACTCTTTATCTTGCCCATGACATGAGACAAGACAAACAATTATCCAAATACCAACCACGAATTCGTAACAATAAGAATACACCCAAATCTTGAAGTTCTTGAATATTAAGATGAGTATTGCTATAGATGAACAATAAACACCTTAAATAACCATAATATAAACTTCAAATCACCTTAAAGGACAAGTAATAACCGTGTTCTTGAATTCTTGAAGAAATTCTTGAATCTTGAATTACTTCTTGATTCTTGAACAGCAAACCACGCGGATATCACAACAAAACAAGGACAATATTGAACCACTTATTGAATCTTAAATCTTGGCCGAAATCTTGAACCCTAAAATCCAAAACTTCCGCCGCAAAACTACACAATTACGCGTCTTCTCCGTGACCAAATTAAACAAGGAAAATATTCTATCAATCTACACGCATTCAATCCCGTGATGTTAGGAAGGAAAACATGAAGATTACGTGACAAATTGAAGAGGAAAATCAAAGGAAAGAGACGATTTCGTGTAAGCCCTAGCCGAAACGTTGAGAGCGTTTAGTCTAATGAGAGAAACTTCTCTCTAACTTCACTGAGAGCTCCACTGAGAGCTCTTTTTTTTTTCTTTTTTTTTTTTGGGTAAAAAAATAATATATTGCAAAAATCAGAACATAACATCGTTCGTTGAGGGGTCTCAAGCCTCAACGTAGAACACAACAACAAATAATAAACTCAAGGGGGGCGGGTACACTCAATGGTGTATGTACATGAGGGAAATAATCTGTAAACTACAGGATAAGTAGCTAACTTAATTCTAGCAATAACATCATCCTCCGTCACGGCAGTCCCGTCGAATATCAACGCATTCCGGGCCTTCCAGATCTCAAACACAACAACGCAGAAAGCAAGAAGTACAACCTTAGATCTCATCCTCGTCCTGCGGTGCTCCTTCTTTATCCACTTCAGAGTGCTCTCAACCGTGGACATCTCACGTCGAATTCCCACCCATGCCCGAATGTGTCTCCAAATCTCGCTCGAGAATGTGCCAAAGAACAAGCGAGGCCAGATCTCAAAGAACTCGCTGCGTAACCCGCAACTAACATCCTCAAGATTGAGATACGTGAGTGTATCTCTAGTAGCCAGACGCCTCCGACAAGTGAGCCAAACCGTGAAAGAGTACTTAGGCGGAATGAACCCTTTCCAAATCTGAGACATCCAAGGCTTGCGTTCCCTCTTGGAACGTAGAACATCATAGACAAGCCCTGTATCTAATCTACCATCAACACAACACCTCTCTAAGCCGTCGATCACCGCCTCATGACTGCCAAAAATCTGTGTGAACTTGTCTCGAATTCCGCATAGCTTCTTGAATAGTAGTGAGTCTTCGTGTCTGACGGTATAGCTCCATATTGATTGACCCCTCAAGTAATAAGAATTCACCCACTTCACCCATAGAGAGTCTGCATTCTTGTGGAATAGCCAAATGGACCGTGATAGGAGAGCACAGTTCCATACTTTGATATCCATGAGACCTAGACTTCTCCGCCATGAACACAAACATCATCCTGCGACACGTTAGTATCCCCACAAGAATCAAGGCAAGTCAACGCACCTTATTAAGAACCGTGGTATGAAGCGAAAAGCCCTAACCAAAACCCTTCAACACCCTGAATGACTGATCGAATAAGCTCAAGCTTCCCGGCATAAGATAGTGAGTGATGCCCCACTCCGTATGTACCGTAAATGACATCGCGAGATGAGCAACCGCCTCTACCAAACCGAAAGCGAGCCAAAGGAACACCTAAGTAACGCACGGAAATGACCCTCCGAAAACCCAACTCGCCGATGATCCTGCCTCGGCCATACCGTACCGCCAAGTAGATAGACGATTTGGCAGGGTTCAGGGACAGCCCAGAAACCGCCTTCAAGTTCTCAAGACACTCCATAAGTACTGTAACCGAAGTCTCATCCCCCCTAGTAAATAACATGAGATCATCCGCGAAGGCAAGATGAGTAAGACCCAGACTACTACACTTAGGATGATAATGGAACCCTGAGTTTATAGTCTTCAACTTCAGCAGCCTTGAGAAGTACTCAATACAAAGAATGAACAAAGTAGGGGACATGGGATCACCCTGCCTCAAGCCACGCTCCCCCATAAATAATCCGTGCAACTCACCATTGATGGAGATAGAAAATGAAGGAGTAGTGACACACTTCATAACCCATCTCACGAACCTATCCGGGAACCCGAGACCACGCAATACCGAATCGAGAAACCCCCAAGAAACTGTGTCAAATGCCTTTCGGAGATCAACCATCAGCATACACCTTGACGAAGTCCGAGTTCTGTTGTACCCCTTCACGAGCTCTTGAGCAATGAACACATTATCTACCAAGTTCCGTCCAAACGCTCTTTGGCACTCATTAACAATAGTGGACATAAAGACGGACATGCGGTTTGTAAGAATTTTTGTAATAATCTTGTAGACCACATTTGTAAGACCAATCGGACGAAAGTCACTTACCTTCGGATTGGTGTCCGTCTTCAGAAGGAGAGCAATGATGGTGTGATTCAGCTGCTTCAACAATACACCCGACGAGAAGAACTCACGCACACACCGAACAACATCATGACCGACCTCCTTCCACCGTGACTTGAAGAAAGCCGAGGAGAAGCCATCCGGGCCTGGAGCCTTGTCGTTGCCAATATCAAACAATGCATCATGAACCTCCTTCTCAGACACGGCCTGCAATAGAGCATCACGGTCATCATCACCTAGCTTCGGCCCCGAATCAAGGACAACAGGATCAATAGGCTCTGAATTCCGCGGGGTGCCAAGCAAGTTCTTATAGAAATCAACGAGCAAATCTGCCACTTCCTCATGAGATGAGGTACATGAGCCATCCTCTTTAACTAGATAAGAAATAGTACTCCTCACATTATTCTCCTTGATCATGCTATGAAAGTACTTGGAGCTTCTATCACCTTCCACCAAGTGTCTACACCTAGACTTTTGTTGTAGGAAATGCCTTTCTGACTAAAGCAAAGACGCAGCTTTAGCTCTCAAAACACCAACCTTAGCTTTCAATTCCTCATTCAACGGATCATTCATGTGCTCATCTATAGCCCGCTTGAACTCTAAATTAGCCACACTAGCCTTTTGAGCAATACCACCAAAAGCATTAGCATTCAATTCTCGTAGCGGCTTCTTCAAAGACTTTAACTTCGTAGCCAAACCATATTGAGCAAACCCATCCACATATTGATTCCAACAAGAGTCCAGTATACTATCAAAAGAGGGATGCGTAAGCCACATATTTAAGAACTTAAAGGGACGGTTACCTCTAGCAGAAGACGTGATCACGGAGGTTATCACGGGGCAGTGATCCGAAATCGGTTCCATGGACAAATAGGTGGCTGAGCAATCCAAGATTAAATCACTCCAATACTGATTCATCAAGACTCTGTCCAGTTTAGACCAAATCGAGCCATTCGTCCAAGTGAAGAGAGACCCTGAAGCAGGAGCATCTGAGAGCCCATGCGCTATCATAAAATCACCAAGATCTTTCAGAACATAGGCCGATAGGGGCGGACCCCCTACCTTGTCCTGAGTAGAGCAATAAGAATTGAAGTCACCTAGAATAATCCATGGCTCCACAATACCCGTACCCAGCTGGGTGAGATGATCCCATAACTTTCTCCTTCCCGTGACACTATACACCAGATATACAAAAGTGGCAAAAAATGACACCTGAGTTACGGTGCAACGTGCGTGGACATGGACGTGTTGTGAATCCATTCCAATCACCTCACAGCTTACTCTAGACGGATCCCAGAGTAGTAGCATTCTACCACCATCAATGAAGTCAATGTTCGAACAAGATTTCCAGGCGGGAAATCGCTGCGAAGGAAAGGTCTGCAGTCTTGTTCTAGTGAACTTAGTCTCAATCAAACATACCATTGCCATCGAAAGCGCCGCGCAAGCCTACACACTAGAGATTGTGTGGCTGTTCTATCCAGCGCCCGCAAAGACCCTGACATTCCAACATAAAACCTTCATCTAGAAACAGGAGGATTCGCCCTCCGCGCTCGAATCGATCGCTTTGCCTCTATTCTTCCTTGAAGTGACTTCCTGCCATCCCTCTTTCTCCGTAGTAGCTTGTTCACAAATATCCATGCCCGTCACACCATCCCTGGGTCCGGTTCTGCCCATAGTGACCGGACTAGAGGGTATGTTAGGACCCCCTCTGGCCTGGTCCGTAACCACCTTCTCCTGGCCCCTAACACCACTACTAGTGGCATTAGTATCATTCTGTCCACGTACAACCCGCAAGCTAGCATTACCCTTTTGACCCGTCAGCAATGACTTGTCTGATATCGGAGCTTTGCCAACACCTCCGGAAGTATGCATCTGATTCCTGACTTGTGGAGCAGTCCTGTTAGTAGCTACATTCCTTGAACCCTGTGGTATGAAGAGAGGATTCGAGTGTAGCGACCCTGCATTGGCCACAACCTCCATTCTGCCCGTGTCTACACCAACACTTGTGTGATTCTTCAAAATCTGTGGTTGAGCAATTTCCGCAGGCTCATCCTCCTTTAACAACTTCTTGCACTTCAAATGGTTATGTACGAATGTAGAGCAGTGATAGAAATAGTCCGGATAATTCTCATACTTAACCTTCTGAACATACCTCCGCTGTCCTAAGATACGAACACCAAATTCCATCACGCCCTTACTTACGCCAATTTCAATCGTAACACGCATAATTCATCTTTGTTCGCCCTTAGTAAATTAGTCCAGATACAATGGCGCATCCATACGCGTGACGCAATTTTGCTAAGTCCGTAAGCACTCCAAACCGAAAGCGGACATCCCTTAGCTCTACCTGCACGAATGTTTGTGAACATATCATCCGTAAGCAACGCATCTTCTCGACCAATTTCTCGATCAAAGTCTTGCCATAGACCATGTATGGCCCACCATGGAATACCTTGAGCAGATCCTCCTCGCATACGAACCTAAAGATAGTCCATCCTAATCCGTAAGGTATGATTCTACACTTAACTCCCCACTTCTTGACGATGGAATTGAGTGCATCTCTGCCAGGAAACGGTCCAGTGAAGCATCCAATGAGACAATGTCCCCATGTTTCGACAAAGGGAACCTCATCAGTGGTGTCTAGCTTAACATCTTCCTCCTCCTGCCCAATGAAATTCAGCTTCATACCCTTCTCTTCTAGCCTCGAACCCGCAAACATACCGGCATAAGTTTTCTTTGGCTTGCTAGCATCTTTGTCCACAATAGCCTTAGGAACACCTGTCGAATCTATAGCCATAGCAGTGAGTTGATCATCCTTATTTTGTGATGGACGACCCACATTCTGCTCCATAACCGACCCGCCACGACCCGCCTGACCCGTAGTGGGCCCAATGGGGCCGAAGCAGCCCATAGTTGTCTTCACCGCATTGGGCCCAGGAGCAATGCCATCCCGCCCCAGCCCAACACCCTTCCCCTGGCCCATATCCTTCATACCCATCCCTGGTCTCTGCTCCGACCCGCCCTGCTCCGCCTGACCCGCATCTGGCCCGTGAGCACCAATGTGGGCCAGAATCTCATCCGCAATACCAAGCCCAATAGCCATGTCATTTTGTTTCGGCTCAACACCTTTGCCCTGGCCCATGCGCTCCATACCCGACCCGTGACTACTCTCTTGCCCCGCCTTTACCCCTGGGCCCACAGCATGGCCCGCACCTAACCCTAGGGTTTTCGCCGCCGCCGCAACAAACCCTAGGGTTTCCGACGCCGCCTCTTTAACACCTACACCAATTTCCGTCGGTATCACGCCGGCAAGATCAAGAATTGCATTCTTGATACTAGAATCAATCACTTCACCATTGCCATTGATAGAAACGTTAATACCATCCAAACTTGCAATATTACCCGTAATATTACCATCACCGTGAACATCAACTCCACCAACTTCAATTTCTTGATTATTCCCATCATGAGCATTCGGAATAACCAAGCTACTAGTCGAGGCAAAACTTGGAGCAAATACCACCGGTGCAGCCACCGTCATCGTCGAGAGATCACTATTTTCGACTATACCTTCTACTACGTTGTTAACGTGCATGGTCTCTACACCCTTACCCCATTCATGAATCATCTTAAGTGTAGTATCATCAACTACCTTTTCAAGAATAACACGTCTGTCCGGCGCAACGTGCACCATAACCGTCGGATCCGCAACTCCAGGCTTCAAGTTCTCACCCACAATTGCCGGATATGTGCTTACTTTTTTCTTCTTCTTAATGGATTTAACTTTCATCGACGTACCTCCATTATTCACCCCGGAAACACTCTTATTCTTGCCCATGACATGAGACAAGATAAGAACGTATCAATAAACTCAACCACGAATCCGAAATAATAATAAGAAAAATACAAATCTTGAAGTTCTTGAATATTACGGTGAATATTGCTATAGATGAACAATAAACAACGTAAATAACCACAATATGAACCCTCAAATAGCCGCAACAAACAAGCAAAGACCGTGTTCTTGATTTCTTGAATTAATTCTAGAATCTTGAATTAATTCTTGAATCTTGAACACCCAACAACACACGGAAACCAACTCAAACAAGGACAATATTGAAACACTTCTTGAATCTTGAATCTTGGCCGAAATCTTGAACCCTATAACCCAAAACTTCCGCCGAAAATCTACACAATAACGCGTCCGTATCTTGACCAAATTAAACAAGGAAAATTCTATCAATCTACACGCATTCAATCCCGTGATGAAGGGAAGGAAAACATGAAGATTACGTGACAAATTGTGGAGGAAACTCAAGTGAAAG
>CM056727.1:125088858-125091358 GCA_029844215.1 Przewalskia tangutica
AACCAACTTCCCATAAAGCCGTTATACTAGTTTTATACATTAGCAACTTACATACTTCTTTTTAACCAAGAGACTTAAACTTTCCAACAAAACAAGTATCAAAATACTTTCAACATACTTAAAGTCTCTTAACTTTTGAAAACCAAGATATCCTTAATAATTAAACAAGTGAGTTAATTCCCTAACTCAAACAACTTGGGCATTCTTAAAATAAGCCAAGGATATCAAATAGACTAGATTGTCAAAATCTTGCACGTCTACCGTACTATACATTTACAACTTAATCATGCTCAAGAGATAAGAAAGTTCCACATACCTCTTCGGTTTAATCCACTTACTAAGTCCAATCGCCGTACGTAGTATGCCAACCTATAATGACCATAGTACGTCTATTAATTTCTAGTTTCAAACGCAGAATATTCCAAGTGCAAGTCACTAAATTCTACGGAAAATCTGGACAAAGACTTCCTTTGTTTTTACTAACTTTGCCACCTTTTTCAAGGCCGAATACAATAACCAAACAGCCCCAATTGGCTCACCACAATTTATAAGGTAGTTCAATACAAATGAATAACCAAACAACCCCAATTGGCTCACCACAAACGATAACAAACTAATCTAAACTATAATGTCAATTCGGCAATTAGGCAACAATACAAATCGTTTCCAATTCCTTTTTAATCCAAGTGATTTAGTATAACATTATATCAAGCCGCAATCGATTACAACCACTACAATCCTCAAGTAGGTAAACATGCGACGATTCTAATAAACGACCAAAATTGTATTTCAATTTCAAAAGGCTAATCATGTCCTTTTCGGTTCTTGGCTTCTACAATCCATGTCACTTATCAAACTTCATAACACAATTCACATGATCACTTATAACTTATCATAACATGAAATCTTCAATTACAAAAATAAAACGAAGATTATACCTCAATTAGCCCAATTATGATCCAAGATCACAAGTCGCTCCTTAGCAACTTTAGCTCCTCCTTTCGACGTTCCAATCCACTCCAAGCAACCCCAAGCTTATAAAAGACTCATCTTCAAGTTTCAACTTCAAAGTTGAATAACCCTTTAGGTTTTCGCCATGACTAATACGAAACACCACATTTCCGGATCTTTTATTGAGAAACACTTACTATACCCTTAGGTACCTTGGTTTAAAGTGGGGAATTATTGACAACAATTGAAAAATTTCCTTCAAACCCTAGCCCTTGGCCGAGAGCTCCCTCAAGCCTCCCTCAAATTTTTCTTGAAAATTTCTAAGTGTTTAGCCTTGTCTTGCACTAGCATACAATATATAACATGATGGAGGGTTAAGATTAGCACAATTGTGTGGCTTGGATAAGTTTCACATGGATCAAGTCTAGTGGCCTTTGACTTAGTCAACTTTGTCAAGCTTCAAGACTAGCAAGACTTGGTCATTTAATTTATGATCAAATGACCATTCTAACCATGACAATTTCGTCCATGACCATAAGGGGGGTGACACGTGTCGCCCTCCCGTTCGTCGCAATATTTCGCTTCCGACCAATTCCAAAAATTCACAAACTTTTACTCGCTCAAATCTTAACATTGTTGAGTTCTTACGCACGCTCTATAAACATATCCCGAAATTCCGGGTGTAACATTCTTCCCCTTAGAAACATTCGCCCCGAATGTTCTCTGAGTCAAACTTAAGATAGCGACATAGTCTCCTTACAACCCCTACGCATCAATAATGCCACACTTGGCCGCATAACAATACTCATACCAAAATATCAACCAACCCCACGTGTCAACATCGGTTATCCGCATAAAGCTTCGCGACTCTAAGCATACTACAATCTTCCCTGATAAGCCTCGCCTTATCCATAGCCCGCCGAGTCAAGTTCGACTAAATAATCGAACCTCGCCATGTCGAACCATCCGACCGCGATCTCCACTTTCATACACACAAGGCCTCGCATCGCCACCAAAATCAAAGGGTATCTCGTTAACGCTACGTAACAAGACAAGAGGCAATTAACCTTCCCGCTATTCACGAATCAAAAACACAGCCCGCAACCTATCCTCAAGTGCCTAGATAGTACGCTCCGCTCGACCGCTTGGCCGAGGGTGTAATGCAACACCGAGACTCACCGTGTCCCTAATCCTTTCAAAAACCTCCGAAGTTATCCGCAATCGAGCTCATCTATCTCAGAATCATAAGCGTAGGAACCTCGTGCAGCCTCACAATCTCTCGCTATACAAGCTAGTATAAACCTCACCAAGTAAGTGGTCCTAACTGAAAGAACACACTGGTTTCGCCAAATTTAATTACTATGACTCTGTGGAGTCGCACTTCCTCCGAGTACGATGCCACCCTCAGAACAAGATCCATAATAATTACCTCTCATATCTAGGTTGGGATTTCAATCGCTCGCAATAGCCCACCGGGCTTCGTACACAACCATGACTGCTACTAACTCGGACACTAAGCAAGAAACTCCGCTATGTCTCTCTTCCTGGT
>CM056727.1:125101358-125106358 GCA_029844215.1 Przewalskia tangutica
GGGTGTATTTATACGAGACAACACTACAAGGGGGGTGTATACCCCTCGGCCAACCCCACTAGGAGGGGGGGTACTCTCGGCCAAGGGGGGGAGGGGTTCTCGGCCAAGGGGCCTCACCAAGGGGGGGAGAGGGACGAGAAGACTACAAGAGATGAGGGGAGGATTTTAGACTTAGGAATTTATTTGGATGAAGAAGTCTTCAAAGGGGGAGGGTATTTATAGGCCAAGCAAAGGCCAATCAATGGCCAAGATCTAGCCAAGTGCTATGCAAGTGTAGGGCCAAGATATGCCCAAGTGCCCCCCTAGTCCCTACTCCTTAAAACCCTCACAAAAAATCTTACCAAATACTTGACAAAAAAGCCAAGACCAATCGGCCACTTCACCGCCCCAACGTCCCCAATGAGAGGGTGACAAGTGTCGCCCTCTCGTTGGTCCAAAATGTTTCGTCTCTCGGAAAAATCCGCAAAAAATAGAAATGACATAGCCGAAATTTTTCATCGCAAGTTATGTAAAACGTTTCGTCGAAAAACGACTCTAACCGGGTGTTGTGCACAAAGTAAAATCGGCCAAGCCACTTTTAAAGCCCAAACTTTTCTACGTACGTCCTTACGTACATACTCTGGAAATACGGGGTATAACATTCTCCCCTCCTTAGAAACATTCGTCCCGAATGTTCCTTCTAAGTCTCAAAACAAACGTGCGCCAGTATAGTCTTCACTACTATACTTACGAGAACAATCCTGCCACAACTGGCCGCAGAAACACCTGCGCAAATACTTACATCTAAGTCCACGAGGAAACACCTCTAACATCACAAAAAGCACTCACCCGAGGTCTAAAATATACTTCCTTCGCACCTTCTTCATACAAAAGAAATGATCACATCGATGCTCGCAATACATGCTCGTTTCTTCCCTTACGCGTCGTACCCTTCTCGTACACTCGAACTCCTTCTCATAACTTACCATATTTCTGTTACTGATTCCGTTCCCGAAATCTCTGGGTTACTATCTCCAACTTGGTCATCATTAACTGGGAACACTCTGGATGGATCTCCGATACTTTCCCGAACATAGCAATACGAAAGACCGGACATACTGCCTCCCAAGTCGGACGGCAAAAGCTAACATACAGGCAACCTGGCCTACTCTTCACATGATCTGAAAGGCCCAAAGTAACTCGGGCTAAGTTCCCTCTGTTTTCCAAAACTCATCGCACCCTATCCGGGGTGGTACCTTCAAGAATTCCGACCGTCAACCTGAACTTTAAGTGTCGACGTCGATTATCCACACGACTTCCGTTGACTCTGAGCTGCCAATAACCTCATCTGGATAAGCTTCACCCTATCCACATTCTACTGAACAAGTATGAACCAACTATCTGAACCTTGCCAACATCGAACTAATCGACCGGCAACTTACACTTCCGCCCCCTACAAGGCGTCGTAAAGCGACATCCGAATACTGAAATGGTAGCTAAAACACTTCCTCAACAGGAGGCAACAATCCTCACCGCTACCCCTGAAATCCAAACACTGGCCCGAGGGCGAATGCGATTCTGAGACTCACCTGAGTTCCTAACCTTGCCTGGTAAAACCTCCAGAAAAAGCAGTAGTACCACTGGCTCCATCTGTCATAAGGTGAAAGTAGGCACCCCGTGCAGCCTTACCACCTTTCTGATATAACAACACTGCCGAGTAAACGTTCCTGACTGAAAGACACGATGGGCTGACCCCATCGGCCCGACTACTGGTTGAACGCATCCACGAACTCGTACGATGGTTAACTAAACTTGGGCCTAACACCCTCGTGACCCTACCACCTGGCGGGACCACCACAAACTGACCCCACCACCATACAGGTCGCGGGTTGACCCGCAACGTGGCCTCAATCCGACCCACTCTCGCGTAAAACACTTGCTTCCCGATCCGGAACAATCTCACTAATCCACGTTACGAAAACCTAGCGGTCTTCTTAGCTCAACTACCCTCTTCCACACTACTCAGGGACTTATCACACAACATATCTCACGTGCACTATGCACTCCGATAAGGATCAAACATAACAATATATCTTTACCCGAGGTGGCCTTACCTCTAAGGTCTCTACGTATAAAGCTTTAAGCCTAACTGAAGAATTACTCCTGCACAACCCTCTCTTAGATAGTCATCAAGACTCGCGGTACATCGGTATACTCTCTGTTAGCCAAATCCATAGCTAGTAACAGGGTCGCCTCTTTGCAATCTATATTCTCTGCTCCCGGTCGTGGAACTGAAGGTTCAATTATCATGGCCGCAGTAGGAACTGCTGCCGCCGTGCTAAACTCACGGCTGGTGACGAGCATAACTCCCGAATGAAACACCACGGTGATGATTGGGCTGTGCCCTCGTAACCCTCGTACTCTACTCACGGCTCCTCTGCGCCTTGCCTCACAGGCTCGGGTTGCCTTACGGAGGCATAATGGTAAGGGAAAGAAATACGTTAGAGGTCCAACTTACAACACGACTCTAAGGCACGATCTGAGTGAGTAGAATTGAAACCTATCCTAACTAACCTATAGCCTCATTATGATTGGTGTGGTGCACATCAAAGAGTTAATCTATACTCTACTGGATACGGTATGTAGACACTTTCCGAGGATTAATCGCTCACGATACCACTTTTGTCACGACCGAACCGGGCCCATGATCGTGCCTTACCGGGCACCCTAGTAGACATACATCAGTAATCAATGAACATAAACAAGACATGAAATATCAAGAAGTGTAAAACAATTATTCGAGAAAATTCGCCTTTCGGCATAATATATAAAACTTAAATTCGACGATTTACATCCCATTACAACTCGCCTGCGGCACTACTGGACCTAAGAATGACATGACAACAATGGCGGGACAGGGCCCCGCCATACCCCTGAATGTAAGCACCTACCACGACAGGGGACTATACCACTGATAAGCCTCCGGAGAAACGGAGCTTCCCAAACGCTGAACTGTGACCCTGAGAACTAGGATCAACGACTGGTGTACCTCAACCTGCGGCATGAACGCAGCCCCCCGAAGGAGGTCAGTACAACAGGTACCAAGTATGTGAAACTGAAAATACTGTAAATGAAATCATAGCAGTCTATATAAAACAGGAGACATGCATGATAACCAAACTACAGTTCACAATAAATAAACAGTCATGTCAAGTTAGGGACTCACGCCCTCAAAGTCATCACTCAAGTATAACTATGGGTCTCACGCCCACAACATCAATCATGCCCGTGGAATACCTTCCTCACTGCCGGCAGTCTATGATATAAAAGCACCAAGGAATACACATGAACACCAGGTCCCACCTGTGTCATCATAAAACCGTACGGGGTAAGTACGAAGGCATAGCCGACTACTAAAACCCACAGTACCAACAAGGTCATAAACTGTATCATGAGATCTGTCTAGACCGTCACATGATCAAGCCGCCACTCGCGCGATATCTAATGCGCGTCTAGCCCCGAACTTCCCAGACTCGCGATAGGCCAACCTCATGGCCCGCATGGCATTCCGCATCGAGGGTAGCTACTCCCCGGCAACGTCCTGGACTCGCAGTCCGCATGGCCACATAGACCGCATGACCATAAAGGCCGCACACTAACCTGGAACTCTCGTAGCTCCGCATGGGTGTCACACAGACCCGCATGAGGTATTCTCGAATCATAGGTCACAGACTACCGAGTCTACCCGCGTGGAGGCGCCTTAACCCCTAATCATGAGTGATATAATACTAACATAACAGTTTATCGTTTAAACAACATAACCACAACAAGGGAAAACCCCTTTACACAAACATCACAAGATACTAACACACGTAGCATCCTAACATGTTTACTCAACAAGAAAGTATTACAAGACTATCACAAATCAATCACAATCAAGTTATTCACACAAGGGACTTTCTACTTTATGTTAACGAGTTCGGGTTTTTATTCCCAAAGTACTTCATACATTAACTCTTTAAAAGATACGTTACTTTCACAAAAGTCACACAATACCCGTAGTATATAAGAAAATAGAGTGACTATCTTTTAAGTAAACCAAAACACTTTCCTTTGTAAAATCAAGTAACAACATTATTTTCCAAACGTTCAAGTTTGCCTAATTTCAATTGTTCAAGTTTCTCATTTTTCGAAAGGTTTCGTAGTTCATAGTATTAATCACTTAATGATATAATTCTCCTTTAAAATGATTTGAGAAACATATGCCTTATATGTGAGCAGGTTATTCTTGTTTATAACAATCTTATTACCGCAGCCATGATCTAGGAAATGTAATATCATTTTGTCTCATCTTAGCTTCTATGCAGATGGAGGTTTCTACTGGTTTTAATAGTACATTAATTAGTCAGTACATTTCCCTTTATTAACGCTGCAGTGGTTTGTTCAATACTTATTCTGATTTCCGAAATCAGTAAAACATTATTCTTTTAAAAAAACCAAGTATTACTCTTCTTTTGAAATACCTCAAGTTCTTTATTATCACACATCAAGTCAGTTATAAGTCAAATCAGTTACCTTTTAAAACCACAAAGCATTTTCTTACCTACATAAAGCTGTTATAACCAACTTCCCATAAAGCCGTTATAACACTTTATGTTTTAAACCAATCAAATACATTTAACACATGTACGTCTACCGTACTACATAGTTATACACATATCATGCTAGAAAAGATAGGAAGAGGTTCACATACCTCGCGACGATTATCGACTAATAGCAAAACGCTCCAAGTACCTCAAACCGTCGGCTACCCCTTAAGCCAAGTAGATCACGCCATACGTAGTACTTCAACCTATAGAGGCCACAAGGAGCCTATTAACATCTAGATCTCAACGTAGAATATTCTCTGAGAAAATTCGCAAAGACCTCCCCGCAACTGCGTAAATCTCCTCCTCTATCGAGGCCGGCTATCAAGCCAACCAGGGGGGGTTTATACGTCTAACCGGACGTGTACAATTCTA
>CM056727.1:125116358-125136358 GCA_029844215.1 Przewalskia tangutica
TCGTTGATTGATAATAAGAACTTGCTTGGCACCCCGCGGAATTCAGAGCCTATTGATCCTGTTGTCCTTGATTCGGGGCCGAAGCTAGGTGATGATGACCGTGATGCTCTATTGTAGGCCGTGTCTGAGAAGGAGGTTCATGATGCATTGTTTGATATTGACAACGACAAGGCTCCAGGCCCGGATGGCTTCTCCTCGGCTTTCTTCAAGTCACGGTGGAAGGAGGTCGGTCATGATGTTGTTCGGGGTGTGCGTGAGTTCTTCTCGTCGGGTGTATTGTTGAAGCAGCTGAATCACACCATCATTGCTCTCCTTCTGAAGACGGACACCAATCCGAAGGTAAGTGACTTCCGTCCGATTGGTCTTACAAATGTGGTCTACAAGATTATTACAAAAATTCTTGCAAACCGCATGTCCGTCTTTATGTCCACTATTGTTAATGAGTGCCAAAGAGCGTTTGGACGGAACTTGGTAGATAATGTGTTCATTGCTCAAGAGCTCGTGAAGGGGTACAACAGAACTCAGACTTTGCCAAGGTGTATGCTGATGGTTGATCTCCGAAAGGCATTTGACACAGTTTCTTGGGGGTTTCTCGATTCGGTATTGCGTGGTCTCGGGTTCCCGGACAGGTTCGTGAGATGGGTTATGAAGTGTGTCACTACTCCTTCATTTTCTATCTCCATCAATGGTGAGTTGCACAGATTCTTTAAGGGGGAGCGTGGCTTGAGGCAGGGTGATCCCATGTCCCCTACTTTGTTTATTCTTTGTATTGAGTACTTCTCAAGGCTGCTGAAGTTGAAGACTACAAACTCAGGGTTCCATTATCATCCTAAGTGTAGTAGTCTGGGTCTTACTCATCTTGCCTTCGCGGATGATCTCATGTTATTTACTAGGGGGGATGAGACTTCGGTTACAGTACTTATGGAGTGTCTTGAGAACTTGGAGGCGGTTTCTGGGCTGTCCCTGAACCCTGCGAAATCATCTATCTACTTGGCAGGGGTACACGGTATGAGCCGAGACAGGATCATCGACAGAGTTGGGTTTTCGGAGGGGTCATTTCCCGTACGTTACTTGGGTGTTCCTTTGGCTCCGCTTTCGGTTTCGGTAGGGCAGTTTGCTCCTCTCACTGATGCCATTTCTGGGTACATACGGAAATTGGGGCATCACTCACTATCTTATGCCGGGAAGCTTGAGCTCATTCGATCAGTCATTCAGGGTGTTGAAAGGTTTTGGTTCTGGGCTTTTCCGCTTCATACCACGGTTCTTAATAAGGTGCGTTCAGCTTACCTTCAGTTCTTGTGAGGGGGGGAGACTATCCCGTGTCGCTTGGGATGATGTTTGTGTTCCGCAAGCGGAGGGGGGTCTAGGTCTCATGGATATCAAAGTATGGAACCGTGCTCTCCTATCACGGTCCATTTGGCTATTCCACAAGAATGCGGACTCTCTATGGGTGAAGTGGGTGAATTCTTATTACTTGAGGGGTCAATCAATATGGAGCTATACCGTCAGACACGAAGACTCACTACTGTTCAAGAAGCTATGCGGAATCCGAGACAAGTTCACACAGATTTTTGGCAGTTATGAGGCGGTGATCGATGGCTTAGAGAGGTGTTGTGTTGATGGTAGATTAGATACAGGGCTTGTCTATGATGTTCTACGTTCCAAGAGGGAACGCAAGCCTTGGATGTCTCAGATTTGGAAAGGGTTCATTCCGCCTAAGTACTCTTTTACGGTTTGGCTCACTTGTCGGAGGCGTCTGGCTACTAGAGATACACTCTCGTATCTCAATCTTGAGGATGTTAGTTGCGGGTTCTGCAAGCAGGTTGCTGAGACACGGCCTCACTTGTTCTTTGACTGCACGTTCTCAGGCAGGATTTGGAGACACATTCGGGCATGGCTGGGAATTCGACGTGAGATGTCCACGGTTGAGAGCACTCTGAAGTGGATAAAGAAGGAGCACCGCGGGACGAGGATGAGATCTAAGGTTGTACTCCTTGCTTTCTGCGTTGTTGTGTTTGAGATCTGGAAGGCCCGGAATGCGTTGATATTCGAAGGGACTGCCGTGACGGAGGATGATGTTATTGCTAGAATTAAGTTAGCTACTTATCGTGTAGTTTACAGATTATTTCCCTCATGTACATACACCATTGAGTGTACCCGCCCCCCTTGAGTTTATTATTTGTTGCTGTGTTCTACGTTGAGGCTTGAGACCTCTCAACGAACGATGTTATGTTCTGATTTTTGCAATATACTATTTATTTACCCAAAAAAAAAAGAGCTCTCAGTGGAGCTCTCAGTGAAGTTAGAGAGAAGTTTCTCTCACTAGACTAAACGCTCTCAACGTTTCGGCTAGGGCTTACACGAAATCGTCTCTTTCCTTTGATTTTCCTCTTCAATTTGTCACGTAATCTTCATGTTTTCCTTCCCTACATCACGGTATTGAATGCGTGTTGATTGATAGAATATTTTCCTTGTTTAATTTGGTCACGGTGAAGACGCGTAATTGTGTAGTTTTGCGGCGGAAGTTTTGGATTTTAGGGTTCAAGATTTCGGCCAAGATTCAAGATTCAATAAGTGGTTCAATATTGTCCTTGTTTTGTTGTGATATCCGCGTTATTTGGTGTTCAAGAATCAAGAAGTAATTCAAGATTCAAGAATTTCTTCAAGAATTCAAGAACACAGTTATTACTTGTCCTTTACGGTGATTTGAAGTTTATATTATAGTTATTTAAGGTGTTTATTGTTCATCTATAGCAATACTCATCTTCATATTCAAGAACTTCAAGATTTGGGTGTATTCTCATTGTTACGGATTCGTGGTTGGTATTTGGATAATTGTTTGTCTTGTCTCATGTCATGGGCAAGACAAAGAGTGTTCCGTGTTAATGATGAATGCGTCGATGAAAGTTAAGTCTATTAAGAAGAAGAAAAAGGTGAATACATATCCGGTGATTGTGGGTGAGAACTTGATGCCCGGAGTTGCGGATCCGACGGTCATGGTGCACGTCGCGCCGGACAGACGTGTTATCCTTGAGAAGGTTGTCGATGACACTACTCTTAAGATGATTCATGAATGGGGTAAGGGTGTAGAAACCATGCACGTTAATAACGTAGTAGATGGTGTAGTCGGAAATAGAGATCTTTCGACGATGACGGTGGCTGCACCGGTGGTATTTGCTCCGAGTTTTGCCTCGACTAGCAGTTTGGTTACTTTGAATGTTCTTGATGGAAATACTCAAGAAACGGAAAGTGATGTGGTGGATAGAAGCGTGGTGAGTCTTGATGTTCACAGTGATGATACAATTTCGGGTAATGGTATTGATTTAGGTGGCATGAACGTTCATACCAATGACAATGGTGATGTGAATGGTTCTAGTTTGAAGAATGTTGTTCTTGATCTTGCCGGCGTGATTCCGACGAAAATTGGTGTAGGTGTTGAGGCAGCGGCGTCGGAAACCCTAGGGCTTGTCATGGCGGCGGAAACCCTAGGGTTAGGTGCGGGCCATGTTGTGGGCCCAGGGGTGATGGCGGGGCATGAGGGCAGTCACGGGCTGGGTATGGAGCGCATGGGCCAAGGCAAGGGTGTTGGGCCAAAACAAAATGACATGGCTGCTGGGCTTAGCATTGCAGACGAAATTATGGCCCACATAGGTGCTCACGGGTCAGATGCGGGTCATGCGGGTCAGCGCGGGTCGAATCTGCGACTGGTTACTGGTATGGAGTCTATGCGCCAATGGAATGGTATTGGGTCGGGGCGGAAAGACATTGCACCTGGGCCCAACGCGGTGAAGGCACCATTGGGCCGCTTCGGCACCATCGGGCCCATTACGGGTCAGGCGGGTCGTGGCGGGTCGGTTCTGGAGCAGAATGTGGGTCGACAATTACCTAACACTGATGATCATCACACTGGCATGTCAATTGACAAGCCTAGCCCTACTGAGGTTACCGCGGACAAAGATGCTAGCAAGACTAAGAAAACTTATGCCGGAATGTTCGCTGGTTCGAGGCTAGAAGAGAAGGGTATGAAGCTGAATTTCATTGGGCAGGAGGAGGAAGATGTTAAGCTTGACACCACTGATGAGGTTCCTTTTGTCGAAACATGGGGACATTGTCTCATTGGATGCTTCACTGGACCGTTTCCTGGCAGAGATGCACTCAATTCCATCGTCAAGAAGTGGGGAGTTAAGTGTAGAATCATACCTTACGGTCGAGGATGGACTATCTTTAGGTTCATGTCTGAGGAGGATCTGCTCAAGGTATTCCATGGTGGGCCATACATGGTCTATGGCAAGACTTTGATGCTGAAATTGGTCGAGAAGGGTACGTTGCTTACAGATGATATGTTCACAAACATTCCGGTCTGGGTAGAGCTAAGGGATGTCCCACTTTCAGTTTGGAGTGCTTCTGGACTTAGCAAAATTGCGTCACGTATAGGTATGCCACTGTATACGGACCAATTTACTAAGGACAGAACAAAGATGAATTATGCACGAGTTCTGATTGAGATTGACGTAAGTAAGGAGCCTGTGATGGAATTCGGTGTTCGTATGCCGGACAATCGGAGGTATGTTCAGAAAGTTAAGTATGAGAATTATCCGGACTATTGCTATCACTGTTCTACGTTCGGACATAACCATTTGAAGTGCAAGAAGTTGTTGAATGAGGTTGAGTCTGCGAAAATTGTTCAATCACAGAGCCTGAAGAATCACACAAGTGTTGGAGTAGACACGGGTAGAATTGAGGTTGTGGCCAATGCAGGGTCACTACACTCGAACCCTCTCTTCATACCACAGGGTTCAAGGAATGTAGCTGCAAAGTAATCGCTCCATTGTGTCGAGTCACCGTGCTTCAAAATGTTGGCAAAGCTCCGATCTCAGACAAGTCATTGCCGAGGGGTCAGAAGGATAATGCTAGCTTGCGGGGTGTACGTGGACAAAACAATACTAATGCCACTAGCAGTGGTGTTAGGAACCAAGAGAGGGTTGCTACGGAGCAGGCCAGAGGGGGTTCTAATATACCCTCTAGCCCGGTTGCTATAAGCAGAACCGAAGCCAGGGATGGTGTGACGGGCATGGATATTTGTGACCAGACTAACACGGAGAAGGAGGGATGGCAAGAAGTCACTTCAAGGAAGAACAGAGGCAAGGCAGTCAATGCATGGCGCGGAGGAGCCGAATCCTCCTCTGTTTCTAGATGAAAGTTCTATGTTGGAATGTCCGGGGTCTTTGCGGACGCCTGGATAGGGCAGCCACACAATCTCTAGTGTGTAGGCTTGCGCAGCAGCATTCAGTGGCAATAGCATGTTTGATTGAGACTAAGTTCACTAGAACAAGACTTAAGACTTTTCCTTCGCAAAGATTTCCCGCTTGGAAATCTTGTTCGAATATTGACTTCATTGATGGTGGAAGAATGTTACTACTCTGGGATCCGTCTAGAGTAAGCTGTGAGGTGACTGGAATGGATTCACAACACGTTCATGTCTACGCACGATGCACCGTAACTCAGGTGTCTTTCTTTGCCACTTTTGTATATCCGGTGTATAGTGTCACGGAAAGGAGGAAGCTATGGGACCACTTAACTCAGCTGGGTACGGGTATTGTGGAGCCATGGATGATTCTGGGTGACTTCAATTCTTATTTCTCTACTCAGGACAAGGTAGGGGGTCCACCCCTCTCGGCCTATGTTCTGAAAGATCTTGGTGATTTTATGATGGCGCATGGTCTCTCCGATGCTTCTGCTTCAGGGTCCTTCTTCACTTGGACGAATGGTTCGATTTGGTCCAAGCTAGATAGAGTCTTGATGAATCAGTATTGGAGTGATTTAAGCTTGGATTGCACGACCACCTACCTGCCCATGGAGCCGGTTTCGGATCACTGTCCAGTGATAACCTCTGTGATCACTTCTACTACTAGAGGTAACCGCCCCTTCAAGTTCCTAAATATGTGGCTTACGCATCCCTCCTTTGATGGTATATTGGATTCTTGTTGGAAGCAATACGTGGATGGTTCTGCTCAGTTTAGTTTGACCACGAAATTAAAGTCGTTGAAGAAGCCGCTACGTGAATTGAATGCTAATGCTTTTGGCGGTATTGCTCAAAAGGCTAGTACGGCTAATTTGGAGTTCAAGAAGGCTATAGATGAGCACATGAGTGATCCGTCCAATGAGGATTTGAAAGCTAAGGTTGGGGTATTGATAGCCAAAGCCGCGTCCTTGTCACGCCCCGAATTCCGGGCCCGTGACTGGTGCCTTACCCCGGGCACCCTAGTGATACAACATCAGAGAAAACCAGCGGAAAATAAAACACGAGTCATGAAACAAGAGATATAATAAATAAACAGGCCAACCAAAACAGTTGCCTTCAGTATATACATAAAAACCCGAACAGTTATCCTTTTTACAAACCCTGCCCACAACAGTGCTACAGACCTCTAAGATTTACAACAACTATGACGGGACAGGGCCCCGCCATACCCCTGAATGTACAAGAACCTACAACTCAGGGAAACATACCAAAGATAAGCCTCCGAAGGAACGGAGCTTTCCAACACGCTGAAATGAGATCCTAAGAGCGGGGATCCACGACCGATGTACCTCTACCTGCGGCATGAACGCAGCCCCCCGAAGGAGGTCAGTACAACAGGTACCAAGTATGTGAAATCACAATCAGTAAATGAAATCATAATAGCTTAAAAAGCAGGAGACATGTATGATAACCAAAATACAGTACGCAACATAAAAGCAGTCAAGTCAGGGACTCACGCCCTCAAAGTCACCACTCAAATATAACTATGGGTCTCACGCCCACAACATCCATCATGTTCGCATCATGGCCGCATGCCCCCGGAATACTGCATCGGTGTAGACATGTCCATGATGCAACAATAATAACAAGGCCGCATGGCCACATGCCCCCGGAATCGCGACGGTGTAGACATGCCCATGTAACCTCAATAACAATGTATCGGGTGGTCAACCGCGCACGGCCACATGCCCCGGAATCTTGTGACGGTGTAGACACGTCCATGTTGCGAATAACCATATATCGGGTAATCAACGACGCGTGGCGCGATGCCCGAATCATTGCGACGGTAGACATGTCCATGTGACATCAACAAGACAAGAATCAAAATGGAAACATACGTGGAATTCTCCATCATCGCCAAAGACGCCCAAGTAAGTTCTCAACAAGTCAACCGGCCCTCTATCGAGAGACGCGGTAACACAGAAATACCACACTTGCACAACAAAGGCTATCATCACAAGCATAGGCAAGTTTCACAACAACAAGCATAGGCAAGTTTCACAACAACAAGCAAAGGCAAGTTTCACAATAACAAGCAAAGGCAAGTTTCACAATAACAAGCAAAGGCAAGTTTCACAATAACAAGCAAAGGCAAGTTTCACAACAACTCAAAGTACTTTCATTTTATGCCAAAGTCCGGGTTTTTAACCCCAAAGTACTACATACGTTAAGTTCTTTTAAAAGAGATCCATTACTTTTATAAAAGTCACCCGATACGTAGTATTAGAATGACCAACCCATTCCCTTTTCAAAATCAAGTAACAACATTCTTTTCCTAAGTTCCGGTTTGCCTAGTTTCATTACTCAAGCTTCTCATTTTCAAATGGTTTCATAGTTTCCAAACTTAATCACTTGATTCCTTTTAGAACAATTGAGTAATATATGTCTCACGTGAGAGTAGGTTATTCTTGTTTACAACATTCTTATTACAATGACCATGATCTAGAAAATGTATATCATTTTGTCTCATCTTAGTTTCTATGCAGATGGAGGTTTCTCGGTTTTAATACAATTCATCATTATTCAATACATTTTCCTTTATTAACGCTGCAGTTGGTCCTGTCGATACACATTCTGATTTCCGAAATCAGTAAAACATTATCCCTTTAAATAAAACCAAGTACTCATTACTCACGAATGAGGTTTCACACAAACATTCACATTAAAACAAATAAGTTAGGTCTCTTATCTTATAAGATCAAGTCTCTTAACTTCTAACATCAGTAAACCATTTTCTTTACCTCTCTTAAGACATTACACCTAACTCCCCATAAAGCTAGTATAACTCTTTTTAAAACCTTTTAAAACCAAGTGTTACTCTCCCTTCCAAAACGATTTATAAATCCTTTGAAATACATCAAGTTCTTTATTATAACTAGCCAGTTATAATTCACATCAGTTACCTTTTAAAACCACAAAGTATTTTCTTACCTACATAAAGCTGTTATAACCAACTTCCCATAAAGCCGTTATAACACTTTATGTTTTAAGAACAATCAAACACAATTAACACGTACGCGTCACCGTACTACATAGTTCACACATATCATGCTAGAAGAGATAGGAAGAGGTTCACATACCTCGCGACGATTATCGACAATAAGCAAAAAGCTCCAAGTACTACAACCTTGCTAGCCCTTTCCACCTCGAGTAGAATACGCTACTCTTAGTAATTTCACCTATAAAGGTCACAAACGTCTATTAACCCCAAAACACAAGTTTCTATCTTTCTACAGAAAATTCGTCAGCACCTTCCCCCCCCCGCAACAGCGTAAATCTCCTCCGTTATCGAGTTCGGCTACCAAGCCAACCAGGGGGGGGGGGGTTAACACGACTAACCGGGGCTGCGTACAATTCTACTACACGGTAATGCTACATAAGTCTCAGTAATACAGCCTAGGTAATTACTGATTCGGTTCTTCTCTTTATTATCCTTCATGTGATTCTTGCTCAATTCTTTATTCTTCAGCTTAAGTCAAAAGACATTGCCACAATACTAAGTTCAGTTCTATATATAGTATACAACAACTATATATTCAACACTTATGTAATTTCCAATTACAATAGAAGGATGAGTGTTTACCTCGATAAGCCCAAAATTATCCAAGTATAAAGTCGATCCCGAGCAACGCTTAGCTCCTACTCGGCGCTCCAAACAACCCTTAGAAGTTCTAACCAACTTCTACTTACAACTTCAACAACGGGTGAAGATTTCCTTAGGGTTTCGTTTTTGTGGCTAAAGGAAGTGTAATCGTATTTTCTGGGCTTTTGTATAAGTGTAACCTTGGGAATACTACAAGGTATTTGGGCCAAGGTATTTGGACATTACAACAATACTAGGAGAGTATTTCAATACCCCAACAAACAGGGTATTATACGAAAACAACGAGGCGAGGGGGGGGGGGGTACCCCACGGCTAAACACCACTAAGGGGAGGAGGCTCTCGGCCAAGGCCTTAACCAGGAGGGGTGTTGGGCGATTTCAAGGTTGAGGGGAGGAGAGATTTTTAACACTTAGAACAATTTTGGATGAAGAAGTTCATCAACATGGAGGTATTTATAGGTGAAGAAATGGCCAACCAATGGCCAAGATTCTTCCAAGTGTATAGCAAGTGTAAGGTCAAGATCAAGCCATGTGTTTGTGGGTCCCACTTGCTCATCAACTACACAAAAATATCCTACCTAACCCTTGACCAAAATTGGGCAACAAAAACGTGCCAAGAATGGCCATTTCGCCGTCCCTTTGCTTCCAATGTGAGGGTGACACATGTCACCCTCCCGTTGGTCCAAAATGTTTCGTCTCTCGGAAAAATCCGCAAAAATTTTAAATGACATAGCCGGAATTTTCCCAACAAAAGCTGTGGAAACGTTTCGTCGAAAAACGACTCTAA
This sequence comes from Przewalskia tangutica, assembly GCA_029844215.1. Classification (NCBI taxonomy): domain Eukaryota; kingdom Viridiplantae; phylum Streptophyta; class Magnoliopsida; order Solanales; family Solanaceae; genus Przewalskia; species Przewalskia tangutica. Next base: position 125,126,051 of record CM056727.1, read on the forward strand.
TCGGGTGTTGTGTACAAATTTCGAAACTTGCCTAACTTAAGGCTCAAATTTTCTACGTACGTCCTCACGTACATACTCTAAAAATACGGGGTATAACAGTCCTTACTTGAATCAGAAAGGCATTTCCTACAACAAAAGGCTAGGTGTAGACACTTGGTGGAAGGTGATAGAAGCTCCAAGTACTTTCATAACATGATTAAGGCGAATAATGTGAGGAGTGCTATTTCTTATCTTGTTAAGGAGGATGGTACGTGCACTTCATCCCACGAGGAAGTGGCGGATTTGCTCGTAGATTTCTACAAAAACTTGCTTGGCACCCCGCGGAATTCGGCGCCTATTGACCCTGCTGCCCTTGATTCGGGACCAAAATTAGGTGATGGTGACCGTGATGCCCTATTGCAAGCCGTGTCTGAGAAGAAGGTTCATGATGCATTGTTCGATATTGGCAACGACAAGGCTCCGGGCCCGGATGGTTTTTCCTCGGCTTTCTTCAAATCACGGTGGAAGGATGTCGGACATGATGTAGTTCGGGGTGTTCGTGAGTTCTTCTCGTCGGGTGTTCTATTGAAGCAGTTGAACCACACCATCATTGCTCTTCTTCCGAAGACGGATACGAATCCGAAGGTAAGTGATTTCCGTCCAATCGGCCTCACTAATGTGGTTTACAAGATCATTACAAAAATTCTTGCAAACCGCATGTCTGCCTTTATGCCCACTATTGTTAATGAGTGCCAAGGAGCGTTTGTACAAGGACGGAACTTGGTAGATAATGTGTTCATTGCTCAAGAGCTCGTGAAAGTACAATGAGAACTTCGGACTTCGCGAGTGCATGCTAATGGTTGATCTCCGTAAGGCATTTGACACGGTTTCTTGGGGTTTTCTTGATTCGGTTTTGTGTGGTCTTGGGTTCCCGGACAGATTCGTGAGATGGGTTATGGAGTGTGTCACTACGCCTTCTTTTTCTATTTCCATCAACGGTGAACTACACGGCTATTTCAAGGGGGAACGTGGCTTGAGGCAAGGTGATCATATGTCCCCTACATTGTTCATTCTTTGTATCGAGTACTTCTCAAGGCTGCTGAAGTTGAACACTACAAACTCAGGGTACAATTTTCACCCTTAGTGTGGTATCCTGGGTCTTACACATCTTGCCTTTGCGGATGATCTCATGTTATTTTCTAGGGGGGATGATACTTCGGTTGCGGTACTTATGGAGTGTCTTGAGAACTTGGAGGCGGTTTCTGGGCTGTCCCTGAACCCTGCCAAATCATCTATTTACTTGGCAGGTACGGTATGGCCGAGCAGGATCATCGATGAGTTGGGTTTTGGAGGGTCATTTCCCGTACGTTACTTGGGGGTTCCTTTGGCTCCGCTTTCGGTTTCGGTAAGGCAGTTTGCTCCTCTCACTGATGCCATTTCCGGGTACATACGGAAATGGGGGCATCACTCACTATCTTATGCCGGGAAGTTCGAGCTCATTCGATCGGTCATTCAGGGTGTTGAAGGGTTTTGGTTCTGGGCTTTTCCGCTTCATACCACGGTGCTTAATAAGGTGCGTTCTGCCTGTCTTCAGTTCTTGTGGGGGGGAAGGTCATCCCGTGTCGCATGGGATGAGGTATGTGTGCCGCAAGCTGAGGGAGGACTAGGTCTCATGGATATCAAAGTATGGAATCGTGCTCCCCTATCACGGTGCATCTGGCTATTCCACAAGAATGCAGATTCTTTATGGGTGAAGTGGGTGAATTCTTATTACTTGAGGGGTCAATCAATATGGAACTACACCGTCAGACACGAGGACTCATCGCTCGAAAGCTACGCGGTATCCGGACAGTTCACACAGATTTTTAGCGATCATGAGTGTGATTGACGGCTTAGAGGTGTTGTGTTGATGGCAGATTGGACACGGGTCTTGTCTATGATGTTCTACGTACCAGGAGGGAGCGCAAGCCTTGGATGTCTCAGATTTGGAAGGGGTACATCCCGCCCAAGTACTCATTCACGGTTTGGCTCACTTGTCGGAGACGTCTGGCTACTAGAGATACACTCACGTATCTCAACCTTGAGGATGTTAGTTGCGGGTTCTATAAGCAGGTTGCTGAGACACGGCCTCATTTGTTCTTTGACTTCACGTTCTCAGGCAGGATTTGGAGACATATTCGGGCATGGCTGGGAATTCGACGCGAGATGTCCACGGTTGAGAGCACTCTGAAGTGGATAAAGAAGGAGCATCGCGGGACGAGGATGAGATCTAAGGTTGTACTCCTTGCTTTTTGCGTTGTTGTGTTCGAGATCTGGAAGGCCCGGAATGCATTGATATTTGACGGGACTACCGTGACTGATGATGATGTTATTGCTAGAGTTAAGCTAGCTACTTATCGCGTAGTTTACAGATTATTTCCCTCATGTACATACACCATTTGAGTGTACCCGCCCCCTCTGAGTTTATTATTTGTTACTGTGTTTTACGTTGAGGCTTGAGACCCCTCAACGAACGATGTTATTTCTGATTTTTGCAATATATTATTTATTTACCCAAAAAAAAAGAGCTCTCAGTCTGTCAATCCTTACTATGTCTGGACCTGGTAAGTTTCCTCGTGTTGAGTCAAATTAAGCCGCAGGCTCCACTCCTGGTGGTGCCCTTCCGTCAATTCCTTTAAGTTTCAGCCTTGCGACCATACTCCCCCCGGAACCCAAAAACTATGATTTCTCATAAGGTGTCGGCGGAGTCCTAAAAGTAACATCCGCCGATCCCTGGTCGGCATCGTTTATGGTTGAGACTAGGACGGTATCTGATCGTCTTCGAGCCCCCAACTTTCGTTCTTGATTAATGAAAACATCCTTGGCAAATGCTTTCGCAGTTGTTCGTCTTTCATAAATCCAAGAATTTCACCTCTGACTATGAAATACGAATGCCCCCTGTTATACCCCGTATTTCCAGAGTATGTACGTAGGGCGTACGTATTTAAATTTGAGCCTTAAGGTTTTGGCAAGATTCGAAATTTGGGCACAAGTGCCGAAAATAATCGTTTTTCGACGAAACGTTTTACTAAACTTGCGAAGGGAAAATTCCGGCTATGTCATTTATAATTTTTGCGGATTTTTCCGAGAGACGTAACATTTTGGGCCAACGGGAGGGTGACATGTGTCACCCTCACATTGGAAGCTTAGGGACGGCAATGGGACGAAATAAGGGCACTTTAGTTGGTAGGATATTTTGTGCAAGTTGGTGTGGTAGATGGATAAGGTGCACATGGCTTAATCCTAGCCCTACACTTGCCTAACACTTGGAAGAATCTTGGCCATTGGTTGGCCATTCCTTGACCTATAAATACCCCCTTAGTTGATGAACTTTCTTCATCCAAAAATCATTTTCCAAGTCTTGAAATCTCTTCCCCTTTGTGAGTTAAAATCGTCCAAACCCTCCCCCTTGGAGAAAGGCCCGTGGCCGAAAGCTTCCTCCCTTTGTAGTGTTCTGGCCGTGGGTACCCCTAGCCTAGTTGTCTCGTATAAATACCCCCCTTTTTGTGGTTTAGAAATACTCTCCAAGTATTGTTATTATGCCCAAATACCTTGGCCCAAATACCTTGTAGTATTCCCAAGGTTACACTTATACAAAAGCCCAAATACTATTATACTTCCTTTAGCCACTAAACGAAACCCTTTGGAAAACTCTTCATAAGTAGTTGAAGTGTTTAGTAGAAGTTGAGTATAACTTCTAAGGGTTTATCGAGCACTTCGGAGCGCAATTAGAGCTAAACCTTGCTCAGATCGACTTATAACTTGGATAATTTTGGGCTTATCGAGGTAAACACTCTTGACCTTCTATTGTAATTAGAAATTACATGTTGTTGGAATATATAGTTGAAGTATACTATATATAGAATTGAATAATACTTACGGCAATGTCTTGCGACTTAAGCTTTGAACTTTAAGAAGAGAATCGAATCAGAATTACTTAGGATCAGACATGAGACTTGTATAGCATTCTCGTGAAGTAGAATTGTACACGCCGGTTAAACGTAAACCCCCTGGTTGGCTTGGTAGCCACCGATAGAGGAGGAGAATTACGCCATTGCGGGGTGTTGCCGAATTTTCGAGAATATTCTACGCCGATCTAAAGATATTAATAGGCGCCTTGTGGACTCTATAGGTTGTAGTACTACGTGTGGAGTGATCCGCTTGGCTTAAAGTGTATTCGACGGTTTGAGGTACTTGGAGCGTTTTGCTATTAGTCGATAATCGTCGCGAGGTATGTGAACCTCTTCCTATCTGCTCTAGCATGATATGTGTATAACTATGTAGTACTAGACGCATACGTGTTAAATGTATTTGATTGTTTTTAAACATAAAGTGTTATAACGGCTTTATGGGAAGTTGGTTATAATGATTTATGTAAATGAGAGAGAAATGCTTTGTGGTTTTTTAAAAGATAAGCGATTTGACTTATAACCGACTTTGATGTGTGATAATAGAGAACCTTGAAGTATTCTAAAAGATTAAGAAACCTTTTTGAAAGAAGTGTATACTTGGCTTGAAAACATAAGAGTTATACGACTTTATGAGAAGTTAGGTGTAACGTCTTAAGAGAGATAAAAAGAATGGTTTAATGGTTTAGAAGTTAAGAGACTTATTCTTAAAAGATAAGAGACTTGACTTAATATGGATGTTTGTGTGAAACCTCATTCGTGAGTAATGAGTACTTGGTTTTGAAAGGAATAATGTTTCATCGATTTGGAAATCAGAATGTGTATCGACAAACCACTGCAGCGTTAATAAAGGAAAATGTATTGAATAATTAAGTATTATTAAAACCAGTAGAAACCTCCATCTGCATAGAAGCTAAGATGAAACAAAATGATATTACATTTTCTAGATCATGGCTGCTTAATAAGATTGATTATGAACAAGAATAACCTACTCGCCTATGGCATATGTTACTCAATTGTTTTAAAAGAGATTAAGACATTGAACTATGAAACTTTTTCAAAAAGAGACTTGTGTAATTGAAATTAGGCAAACCGGAACTTTAGGGAAAAGAAAGGCATTGTGTTGTCTTAAAATGGTTTAAAACATAAGGTGTTATAACAGCTTTATGGGAAGTTGGTTATAACGACCTTATGAAAACAAAAGAAAGGTTTTATCGTTGGTTTTAATGTGGTAACTTAACTTTAAAAAGAGAAGTGTTTTGGTCAAAAAAAGAAGGCATGATGTTGCCTTAATTTGGTTTTAAAAAGGAAAGTATGGAAGTTGTTTTGGTTTACTTAAAAGATATAAGTCACTCTATTTTTATACTACGGGTATCGGGTGACTTTTATAAAAGGAATTTAACGTACGTAGTACTTTAGGGTTAAAACCCGGACTTGGGCATAAAATGAAAGTACTTCGAGTTGTGTATAAACTTGCCTATGCTTGTTGTTGTGAAACTTGCCTATGCTTGTTGTTGTGAAACTCGCCTATGCTTGTTGTTGTGAAACTTGCCTATGCTTGTTGTTGTGAAACTCGCCTATGCTTGTTGTTGTGAAACTTGCCTATGCTTGTTGTTGTGAAACTTGCCTATGCTTGTTGTGATAGCCTTTGTTGTGCAATAATTGTGTTTCTATACTACCACGTCTCTCGATGGAGGGTCGGTTGACTTGTTGAGAACTTATTTGGACGTGCCGGCAGTAACGGAGAAATTCCACGGGTACGTTCCTGTTGATAGTGTTACTTTTGCTAATCGCTTTGGACATACTGACACGATGCGTAGCGCACGGGTATGCTTCCACTTTGATTACCGCCTTGTTGTCTTATTGTTCCCTTTGGACATACTGACACGATGCGTAGCGCACGGGTATGCTTCCATTTGGAATGTTGTCTTATTGTTTCCCTTTGGACCTACTGACACGATGCGTAGCGCACGGGTATGCTTCCATTTGGAATGTTGTCTTATTTGTTCCCTTTGGACATACTGACACGATGCGTAGCGCACGGGTATGCTCCCATTTGGATTGTTGTCTTGTTGTTATCATATCATGCATCGCGGTGAGGAAGCGTACTCACGCGGGATTGATGTTGTGGGCGTGAGACCCTGAATTGATATAACTGTTATGTGTGTGTACTGTAGTTTGGTTATCATATTTGTCTCCTGCTTTTATAGACTATTATGATTTCATTTACTGATTTTTCGATTCACATACTTGGTACTGTTATCGACCTCCTTGGGCTGCGTTCATGCCGCAGTAAGTACATCTTTGCCGATCCGCGTTTAGGATCTCATTTAAGCGTTTTGGGAAGCTCCGTTTCGTCGAGGCTTATCTTTGGTATGTTACCACAGTCCGTAAGTTCTCAGACGTTCGGGTATGGCGGGGCCCTGTCCCGTCATAGTTGTTGTATAAATCTTAGAGGTCTGTAGCACTGTTGTGGGCAGGGTGTAAGGATTGTAACTGTTCAAATGTTTATATATATATGTTGGGAGGCAGCCGTTTTGGTTGGCCTATTTGCTTTTATTTATCATGTCTCTTGTTTCATATTTATGCTTTATGTTCCGCTGATTTTCTCTGATGTTGTATCACTAGGGTGCCCGGGGTAAGGCACCAGTCACGGGCCCCGGTTCGGGTCGTGACAAAGTGGTATCAGAGCAGTTAATCCTCGGAAAGTGTCTACAGACCGTGTCTAGTAGAGTCTTGATTATCGGTGTGTGCACCACATCTATAATCGTGGAGGCTATAGGACATTTAGGATTGGTTTCCATTCTTCTCATTCTGAGATCGTGCCTTAGAGCTGTGTTGTAAGTTGGACCCCTCTGACGTATCTCGTTTTTACCAGTTATGCCTCCGCGCAAGGCAACCCGGGCCCAGAAGGGCAAGGCAGCAGAGGGAGATACGAGTAGAGCAGCGGCAGTCTCTACAGAGACCACAGTACCTGAGCCTCCAGTCCTACAGCCGCGAGGAGACGGGTTACGCGAGATGGCGATTACGGCCGTGGTTGTGGCCAGACTTGAGGATAAGCTGGACGCAGCAGTTCCAGTCCCAGTAGCACCCGTAGTTCAACCCCGAGCAGACAGTTTGAGACTACGGGATTTTCTGAGGTGTAACCCGCCAGAGTTTTATGGGTCGAGGCCTGAGGATGATCCGCAGGAGTTCATCCGGCAGTTACAGCGGATCATGAGAGTGATCAAGGCCTCGGAGACCGAGTCAGTGGTCTGAGTTCGCATCGGCCGCGTGATACCGCGATCGATTGGTTTGATTCGTGAGCCGCCCCGGGAGAGAATGCACTTCCGCTCGGGACGAGTTCTCAAAGGCATTTCTTGCACACTTCGCCGCCACAAATGAGAGGGCTCGGGCCGATGATTTTTGGTGTTGCGCGAACGGCGCATGCGGGAGTACAATGTGGAGTTCGACTCATTGGCCCGGTACGTCCCCGCATTAGTAGCTAGTATGGAGGATCGAGTCCACCGATATGTTACAGGGCTCGATGATTACCTAGCAGAGAGTTGTTCGGGTGTAGCTCTTCAGCCGGGCATGGACATTGCCCGCATGCAGGCTTATGCACTTGGAGGTGAGGAGCGGAGAAATCGACGGAATGACCAAAGTCGTGAGGAGGCCGAAGCTGCAGGGTCCTTTGGTGATTTTCGAGGCAGAACGCCTCAGCAGCAGACTAGTTATGCGCCTCCGCCAGTACAGAGTGGTCCTCTACAATCTTCAGAGCGTCCAGAGTTTTCAGGAGCAGGTCAGGGCTCGAGGTTCAGATTTTCGGAGAGCGGGGTGTTAACCACCAAGCCACCCCTACCTCGTTGTGGCCGTGGTAGACTCCACATGAGTGTCGTGCTAGTCAGGAATTTGTTTTACATGACAGCAGGCCATTTTGGGAGAAATTGTCCGACTGTGGTAGCGCTGGTAGGATAGCACAGACTACGGGATCGGGCCATGGTTCTTCACCTTCCATAGCCAGCAGATGTTCATACACCGGCGCGGGGTAGAGGTCGCGGTGGAAGTTCCCAGTTTTAGCGGTCCTCTGAATCGCCTATTTGCAGGTATATCCTTAACCCTCTAGAGACTTGTATGTATTGATGTTATGATAATGTGTTAAGTGTTATGTTCGGATAGCTTTGTGCGAAAATGTGATTTAGAAACCTGGTTTGTGAAAAAGGGGTAAGCCTGGGGGTGAGAAAATGATGAACCTTAGAATATTACAGTTGAGACCTTAGATGTAAGGCCGTCTTGAGTACAAGTTTTTGCAAGTGATCCTTGTCGGAGTGCATTTTATGCCTAGAATGTATTGTGTGATAAGTCCCTGGGTAGTGTGAAATGGAAGTGGTAGCTTTCATGACCTGTAGAGGTAAGATTGTTCGGATCGGAAACAAGAGCTTGACGCGTTAAGTGGGTCGGGTTGGGGCCGCTTTGCCAACCCGCGGCTGTTGGGGTTGGGTCAGCTCTGGGTGGTCCTCCGGTGGTAGGGTCACGAGGGTGCTAGGCCCAAGTTTAGATGACCATCGTATGAGTTGTGGATATGTTCGACTGAGAATCGGTTCGTGAAGGCGGAATGGCCTTAGAGGAAAGTGAAGCTAGTAAGATGACCAAGTTTGAGGTTGTGACTCCAAAGTGTTGGGAACTGAAGCGATTACTGAAGTGTGGTACGTATACTAGAAGAGTTCAAGTGTTCGAGAAGAGCACGACGAGTAAGGAGGGAAGAGAACGTGTGTTATTACGTGGCCAGGTGTGGCGTTGACAACTTGTTAGAAGGAACTTCTTCGTTATCTGTTTCGAGAAAGAACATTCGGGACGAATGTTTCTAAGGAGGGGAGAATGTTATACCCCGTATTTCCAGAGTATGTACGTAGGGCGTACGTATTTAAATTTGAGCCTTAAGGTTTTGGCAAGATTCGAAATTTGGGCACAAGTGCCGAAAAGAATCGTTTTTCGACGAAACGTTTTACTAAACTTCGAAGGAAAATTAGGCTATGTCATTTATAATTTTATGGATTTTTCCAGAGATGTAACATTTGGTTAACGGGAGGGTGACATGTGTCACCTCACATTGGAAGCTTAGGGACGGCAATGGGACGAAATAAGGGCACTTTAGTTGGTAGGATATTTTGTGCAAGTTGGTGTGGTAGATGGATAAGGTGCACATGGCTTAATCCTAGCCCTACACTTGCCTAACACTTGGAAGAATCTTGGCCATTGGTTGGCCATTGCTTGACCTATAAATACCCCCTTAGTTGATGAACTTTCTTCATCCAAAAATCATTTTCCAAGTCTTGAAATCTCTTCCCCTTTGTGAGTTAAAATCGTCCAAACCCTCCCCCTTTGAGAAAGGCCCTGGCCGAAAGCTTCCTCCCTTTGTAGTGTTCTAGCTGGGTACCCCTAGCCTAGTTGTCTCGTATAAATACCCCCCTTTTTGTGGTATAGAAATACTCTCCAAGTATTGTTATTATGCCCAAATACCTTGTAGTATTCCCAAGGTTACACTTATACAAAAGCCCAAATACTATTATACTTCCTTTAGCCACTAAACGAAACCCTTTGGAAAACTCTTCATAAGTAGTTGAAGTGTTTAGTAGAAGTTGAGTATAACTTCTAAGGGTTTATCGAGCACTTCTGAGCGTGCAATTAGAGCTAAACCTTGCTCAGATCGACTTATAACTTGGATAATTTTGGGCTTATCGAGGTAAACACTCTTGACCTTCTATTGTAATTAGAAATTACATGTTGTTGGAATATATAGTTGAAGTATACTATATATAGAATTGAATAATACTTACGGCAATGTCTTGCGACTTAAGCCTGAACTTTAAGAAGAGAATGACGTAATTACTTAGACGTATTACATGAGACTTGTATAGCATTACTGTTAAGTATAATGGTACACGTCCGGTTAAACGTGTAAACCCCCGTTGGCTTGGTAGCGGCCTCGATAGAGGAGAAATTACGCCGCCATTGCGAGGTGTGCCGAATTTTCAGAGAATATTCTACGTCGGGATCTAAAGATATTAATAGGCGCCTTGTGGACTCTATAGGTTGTAGTACTACGTGTGGAGTGATCCGCTTGGCTTAAAGTGTATTCGACGGTTTGAGGTACTTGGAGCGTTTTGCTATTAGTCGATAATCGTCGCGAGGTATGTGAACCTCTTCCTATCTGTTCTAGCATGATATGAGTATAACTATGTAGTACGGTGACGATACGTGTGTTAAATGTATTTGATTGTTTTTAAACATAAAGTGTTATAACGGCTTTATGGAAAGTTGGTTATAACGACTCATGTAAATGAGAGAAATGCTTTGTGGTTTTTTTTTAAAAGATAATTGATTTGACTTATAACCGACTTGA